>CM076847.1:114809794-114830601 GCA_039519185.1 Astragalus membranaceus
ACTCAGAGTGGTTGTCACTCATAGCTCGTTTGGAAATTAAAGCTGTTATTAACGGTCAAACAAGCCAAGCTCAGAGTGACCATTAGTAACGAACCATGCCTATGTTTAGGAAAACATTTATTCGTTATTTTGAAAACAAATAGGTTTGTGAAAGAAAATGTTTATTTAGGGAAAAGAATTTTTTTTTTAAAAAAAGAGAAACAGGGGGTGCTGTTAGAAAAAGGGGTGTTGTATTTTAAAAGGGGGGGTGCGTAAAGCAGAGCCCAACTCGCAGCCCACGAATTCTGGGTCTTCAGGGGGGCGCTGCTAATGGAAATAGGGGGGTGTGAAAAGCGATCTGAAATAAAAATTTAAAATAAAAAAAAACGTATGCATACAAGGGAACAAAATGGATTGCTGAACCCTAATTTACTTCACCCTCTCTCAGCGCCGCATCCATCTCTCTCTCTCACCCCCAACCGAAATTTCGCCTCCTCCTTCCTCTCACCCATAGCCACCTGTAAACCCCACCCTTCTGCCTCTCAACGACGCACTTCGAAGATGAAGAGAGGAAAGGCGAGGTTTTCAGAGAGAGAGGGAGAGCAAAGAATGGAGAGGGCGTTCGCGGTGGCGACGGCGACGGGGCGTTGGTGCGTCGGTCGTATTGGGCGTCAGGACGATGGGTCGCACCGAAAGAGACAACCGGAGGGAATCAACCACGGTGGGAAGCCGTGGAGACGCCGGCGTCTTTGTGGCGGCCTCAAAGCCACGTCGGAGGGAACGGCGCGAAGCCAGATGCTTGAGCTCGTAGCGGTGGGTTAACGGCGAGGTCATGGTGGAGGTACGGCGTTTGCGTTGGGTTGTTGCGGTGTGGAGAGGACGACAGTGATTTTTAGGTGTTTTTGGGTGGTGGTGGTGTACGGTTGCCGTTGTGTTTGGTTGTCGTGGATGGCGTTTGGTGGTTCTCGTTTTTGGTGATGATGAGGGGGTGTGAGGTGGTGGTTGCGGTGGTTTTGTGTGGTTGTTGGAGGTGATTGTGATGGGCCGTAGGGGGGAGGAGTGGAAGCGGTCAGTGTTGTTGCTGAAGTGGTTGTAGCAAGTCGTGGTGTTCGGTGGCTGTGGGGGTGGCCGAAGGTGGCGACCACCATGGGGTGGCCGGAGCTTCAAGCTCCTCCTTTCTCTTTTTTGATTTCTGATGTTTTGATTCTGTGTGCCTGTTCCCCCTTATTTTCTGTGTGTGTATGTTACTGTATATCCCCCTTCAGTGTTATTGTCCTGGTTATTTTATAGAGGTTGTGGTTGTTTTTGAGCTGATGCATATTTGTTGTTTTGTGTCCATTGTGCAGCTTAGTGGAGCAGGGGAGCAGCAGTAGCAGCAGATACTTTTTTTGCTCAAAATGTGAAAAGCCAAGGGACAAGGAGAAAGCACTTTGGGCTTCACTCTAAAAAACTTCAGCTGGGGGAAACAATGGGGGACAGCAGCGCCTGTCCCTCTTCTTTTTGAATTTGTTTTAATTTTTCTTGTACTTTTTACCCCCTTTTTTTTGTCTACACTTGTAACAAATTTTGACTTTGATTATTTTGTATATATAAAAACTGGACAGCTAATTCATTTATTTTCTTTGCACTTTGTTTTTTTTTATTTTTAAAAACAGTATCATTAGTAGTGAAATAATGATAACAATAAAAAACGAGTACCAAAAAAAGCTCGTATGCAACGAGAAACAAACACGCTCACGCAATGAAAGCAACAATGCGCGTACAATTAAAAAAGAAACGTGGCACAACGAGAACAATAAATCGTGCACAATTAAAAGCGACCCGCACACGCTAGGTGCGAATTGAAACCATTTGCGTTAGTCTGACGGACGAAATTAGGGTATGACAGTTTTCATGGCCGGCGAGGAAGGAGGGATGGCAACGGAGATGACCGCCTTACCGTGGTCATTTGCTTCAGGTTCGATTTTGAAGGCTAGTTAGAGGGGAAGGGCGACGGCGGTGATGACGGCTAGGCGACGGTGGTGACAGCGACAGCTTGGCGGTTCATGGCGCTGTGCTGCCAACGACGACAGCGATGGTTCAACAGGGAACAACGACGTGTTTTGCGACACGATGGGGGGAGGTTCGCGACGGACTTGGGTGTATGGCCACCGTCTACGGTGGCCGGAGGTGAGCTCCATTTTATTTTTGCTTTTCTCTTCTCTTCTAATCCTGATTCCATTTTACCACTGTTCTTTATTGTTAAGATTGCTTGTATAACTCTAATTTTCCTAAAACTGAGTCTATTTATTTTGGACAGATTACCTCGAACCCTAAATTTTAACTGAACCTACATCCAGTTCTGTTCCCAACTTCGTTCTCCTAATATTTTATTTCACTTAAACCGTTTTAAGTTATTAATCGTAAACCCTAATCTATTTACAGCACTAATATTCACAGCCAAAATTTCTAACTTAAAAAAAACATAAACTGAACCCACTTGATTCTTTTTAGTTCATATACACTATTTTGATACCGATTTCAGATTAATAACAGTTACGGTTCTCTGCAAAAATGGCCTACTATGTATTGAATTTGATAAAACCTAAGGAAGCAAAACGAAAGCATGAAGACCAACCTCTTTTCCAGTTTCTGAAAAAATTTTCCGTTCCCGTTGCTTGTTCGTTACTGCTGTTCCTAGTTGCTGCTTTCTGTGTTTGCTACTGCTACTGTTATTTACATTCTTGTTTGACTGCTACTGCTGCTGCTTCTCAAACCTGCTTCTGTTTTAGGACTTTGTGATTAGGGTTCCAGTATGGAACCCTAACTTATTTTGCTCTGATTCTCCCTGAATTGCGTACTTTTTTTTTCTTTGATTAAAGCTTGTTTTTATAGGCAAATTTCAGGTTTAGGAAATTAATTTCTGATTCTGATTTGATTTGTTTTCCTATTTCAGGTATTGGACTCTTGGGCAACAAGAATTAGCCCATGGATCTGCTGCTGTTGCCATTTTTTGTGTTTTCGTTCTTTCTGATTTTTTTTTGTATTTTCGTTTTTCTATTTTTTTGTGTTTTTTTAGAATTTATTTTGTAATTTTGGATTTTTTTGATTATTGTAAATTAATTTTTATTGATTTTTAAATATAATTGTTTTTTGGACTGGACAGATTTATTGTTTTTTGGTCAAAATGAAAAAAAATGATTAAATTGGGCCAAGCCCAATCAAAACTAAACATAGGCCCAATTTAGACAAATGACTAGAATAAGGCCCAATTAGAACAATTTTCTAAAGTCAGGTCTATTCTAGACAAATTACTATCATAGGTCCAATAGCTACATAGGCCCAATTAGGCAAATGACTAAAACATTAGACATAAGCCCGTTTTAAAAAAAACTGGTTCAAAACGCTAAGCGTAAGCCCAATTAGGCAAGCTAACAAAATCAGACCCAAAAGGTTGGGAATAGGCCCCATTGGACAAACCGGTCAGAATTAGAAGCAAAACAGTGTTTGAAATGCCATGGGCTTGCGACACGGGGTTAAAGCAATTATTATAAAAGACCGGGCAAAATTAGGGTATAACAGCTGCCCCTCTTTATTTATATTTTACTAGAAAAGGTGAACGGTTTTCAGATTTTCGTAGTAGAAATACAAATAAAGATAGATTAGACGCTAATTTTGTCCGCTTAGGGGGGAGATGAGTTAGGGAAAAGAGGGATGATTAACACTTGGCGTGTAAACCGAGGACAATAAAGAAATGATCGCTGGGGATCTGGAGGAGCCTTGGGGCTCTAGAAGAGCATTTGGACTCTAAGGGAGTACTGGGGCTCCAAGAGGTTGCCTAAACCCTAAAGGACCAATTGGGGTCCGAAGGTGCACTGGGGCTTCTAAGGACCACTGGGGGTCCAAAAGAGCACAAACTAGCAATGGTACTAGTAAAATGGTATCCTCGGGGGTGGCCTTTTTCGAGCGGCCGGAGGGGCAAGATCAGATCGTTGACCTAATTTTCTCACCTCCAAGGACGTCCACCATGTCTTAGGCTGACACAGCTAGTCTGAAGGACCTGGGGTCGGATGATCCGTCGCGCTCAGTGGCGACATAGTGATCTTGAGGGTAGAGTTCGAAGTCGTTGCTTTGACATACTGGGTCGAACTGAACTGATGGACCCGGGGTCGGATGATCCGTCGGTTGCTCGATAACGCGACGTGCGATCTAGAATGGATGACCATTGGAGGTCTAAATTAAGACAGCGCTGGGGCTGCGAGGGACTGCTGGGGTCCGAGGCTCTGAATTGTGATACGAGACCAGTGATTGGAGCACTGACTCTGAGGAAACAAACTACTGGGTTTGGCACATGGCGAACTTTTCTAACACATGCATAATGAATGCATTTACCTGAGAAGGGAAAAGCTATCTATATTTGGCACGTCTAAAAATGCGATGAATGATGCATGCGTGCAATATAGGTGTGTGAAATGGTAGGTGTCCGATGGGATGAATGAAACGTATGTGAATGCATGATGGAATGATTTATGCTATGTGGATGATTTTTCTTTTTTTGGCCTTTTTGGTCCTTTTTTGCTTTTCTTTTTGGGCTTCTCTTTTTGCTGGTCCTTCAACTCGCAGGACTTCCGGCATGGGGTTACGAGGCTAGCAAGTGTATTCGTACTGCTAAGTCAATTGCACATTACTGGGACTTATCATTTGAGATGATCGCGCATTTATTGTTCTATTCCCGCGGTTCCTTTCTTCCTTATAGGTATTTTCATGAAAGACTATATCTCTTCTGTGATTCTCGGAAATTTCGTAATGGTTGTAATGCTTTTGATTATGCCACATGTTTCTCAAT
The DNA here is from genome assembly GCA_039519185.1 of Astragalus membranaceus. NCBI lineage: Eukaryota > Viridiplantae > Streptophyta > Magnoliopsida > Fabales > Fabaceae > Astragalus > Astragalus membranaceus. The sequence goes on from CM076847.1 coordinate 114,814,599, forward strand.
TCAGTATCAATTATCACAAAACATCATTTCAAAATAGACGGAAGTAAAAAGAAAGGAAAGTGTTTGATATTGACATTGGAGGCCAAATGTGCAGAAGGCACACCGACTTAAGATTACGTCAGGAATTTTATTGAAAGAATAGGAAAGCTGAAATACTAAGTGGACTTCTCGGTAGTTAGTGCCCTTGAAGTAACGGTGCCGGCCACCCATGTTCACGACCTTGATCACTCATCATCCGACTTTTGGAAGTGTTGACTGCCTCAATGTTTGTTTAGTCCAACTTCCCGACCCTAATTTTTGCCTGGATCGCACTTTAGAGTTTTCAATCCATCGGGTCGCTCTAATTTTTGCCTAGGCCGCCCTTTTGGGTTTTCAACCTAGCGAGCTTATTTTTGCTTGGCTCATCTTTCTCATTTTTCTATACTCCATTTTTTAGGCAGCGTTCACCGGGAGTGGGAGGTCTTCCCCGTCCATTTTTGTGAGAATTAAGGCTCTTCCAGAGAATGATTTCTTTACCATGTGAGGTCCTTTATAGTTCGAGGTCCATCTCCTGCGGGAATCCTTTTGGGTATGACTTTCTTGGGCACCAAGTCTCCTTAAAATTGTTGAGGAAAGACTTTGTTAAGTTTTCTTGGTTCTTTTCTGGTATGACATAAGACAACCATTCTTTTGTTTGGTGAGGTTTAATGGAAGTACTACTTCCATCGTACGGGGTTGCCTCTGTTGAAGTATGAACTAGGTCTGATCTCCACGTGAGGTGAAATGTCACTATCATCCCTGATATTCTTCACTTGTTGCTGCAACTGCCCCTTTTTTTGGGCGGTATGGGAAGGGATCATGATGCTCGACTTGGAATCCTTGCGTAGACCTTTCACCACTGTCCGTGACGATCTTTTTAGGAAAGTCGTAACGGCAGACCATGTTTCTTGACAATCACGAATTTGTTACATCAGTGGGCGTCGAACTTTCTTGATTTGCTGTCCTTTTGGTGTGATGTTAATTTTAAGCGCCTTTTTATCTTCTTCTGTGCCCCAGTTGATCATTTCGTTTGATTCCACACGAGGCTGGGTCACTTTATCCTTTTGTTCCATTATTCTCATCACCTCTGAAAGAGTTTCCCAGTTATCTTCAACATCTTCCTTGGTTTGATTAATGGGGCGATCAACGTTATGACATGAGTTACCGACGTTGTTATTTTCAAGGACAAGTTATTTAGGTCTGCGTTAGTAGAAATTGAAGAAGGATAAAAAGAAAAAGTAAAGCGAGCAGATGAGTAAAGAAGGAATTTGTTGGAGAATTCAAAATGCTGTTTTATTAATATTGATACCGGAAAGAAACATGCATGCCCTTATTGAAATGTCCTAAGGCTTTGGGCAGAGCCATAGGATTTGCATTACGTAACATTACTTTGAACCGAAAATCACAAGAAAATCAACAATCTCCCAATTCATAAGTACTTCAATTGCAGGACAAAGGCGCACAAGGTTGATGTTGTTTTTAGCCCTTTGATCGCCTTCAAAAGCACGGACGGATGACTCCTCATGCCCCTGGCAAAGAGTTAGCGCCTCCGTTCGGAGCATCCTCATTGAAGCTCAACCATTTGGATTCGATCAGATCCTGAATCACATGTTTCAGCGCCTTGCAGTTTTCTACTGAATGCCCAATTGCGCCTGCGTGAAATTCGCAAGTGGCGTTCGGGTCATAGCCTCTCGGGAAAGGAGGTTCAATGGGCCTCATTGGGCGGGGGAGATTAGGTTGTGACTAGTGAGGTGGTCGAACAGATCTGAGTAGGATGCGGGAATTAGATCAAACTGTACATGTCTTCTTTCGGGGTAATTTGGTGGTTTATGGCTTTTAGTGGTTTGGGTAGAGAAGTGCAGGGCTTGAGGAGGGTTTGTGGAAGTGTAAGAGGCTTTCACTGATCTTGTTATGGAGTTAGTTTCCCCTTCATTACCTCTAACAAATCCTGCGCAGGGCTTCCTTGGGTTATTGGTTTCGGCCGAACCGTGAGAGATTTTCCCGTTTCTCATTCCCTTCTCCAACCTTTCTCCTATGGTGATCATGTCTGAGAAGTTAGAGGACACGCTCCCAATTAATATGTCATAGAAGGGTGATTGCAACGTATCTATGAATATGGATACCATTTCTTTCTCTAGTAGAGGCGGAATTACCTGCGCTGCCGATCCTCTCCAACGCTGGGCATACTCCTTGAATGATTCTTTGTTTCTTTTCACCATATTCTGCAACTGTGTTCTATCGGGAGCCATATCGATGTTGTATTTGTACTGCTTTAAGAAGGCATCAGCCAGATCTTTCCAACATCGAATGTGGGTGCGTTCCAACTGCATGTACCAGCTTGAGGCTGCCCCGGTCAAACTGTCCTGAAAGTAATGGACGAGCAATTTGTCGTCGTGTGCAAATGCGGCCGTTTTTCTACAATACATGGTCAGATGGCTAGCGGGACATGTTATTCCTCTGTATTTGTCGAAGTCAGGTACTTTGAACTTGGGTGGGATAATCACATTAGGGACGAGACATAGATCATATGCATCTCTTGCCCCAACGTTGAATCCTTCAGTTGCTCTCAGGCGCTCTTCTAGCATTTGATATTTGTCCTTAGACTGAGAGTCCTCCATTGAGTAGTTATGAGAGGGTTCTCTCCTATTGTAGTGGGGAGGAACCATTGGCATTGCAGCGGAGTTCGCATTGGGTGTAGGAGCATGATGAATTACCACTGGTGACGGAGTATAACCCTTTGGAATGACCTGCGGTGCAGTCGCAGGACTTGAGAAGTGAGCTCGTGGTATTTCTGCATTTGTATTTTGAGCTGAAGGTCCAGCGATTCCCGAAGGTCCCTCCTCGTGATTGGCTTCCATGGTGGGAGGAGCGTAACTAGCTGGGAGACCGTAAGGGGGCCATTGGTAGCTCTGGATGTCCACTCCAGTGGTGTGTGGAGTCTCGGAGCTGGGAGGAGGAGGAAGACTTGTAGCATTGTTCTCAGTATTCCCTACTGAAACACCTTCATCTACATTTCTTCTCTCGAGGAGTTTCACGAATTCATACATTTGATCTTTCAGCGCCATCATCTCGCTCATTTGATCCTTCAGTTTTGCAATGTCTTCTCTCAGAGCCTGATTATCCTCTTCGGCCATTTTTCTTGCTTGTGAGCGAGTCCGATAACGATGTTGATGAACCAGCTTGCCCTTTTTCTCTCTGTTTATTTTTCAATTTTTTCTTTTTTTTGTAAGTACATGAATGAATGAATGGACGTGCATGAAATGCAAATGTATGATTTCGTGTTACGCCGGGGGAAATTGTAAGTTTCTGTTTGACACAGAACTTATTTTATTAATGCCAATGTTTGATCCATCTTGTCAGAAAGAAAGTCGTACAATTCCCTAGCGGTTATAGAAATGCATGAAGAATGAAATGTTAATGTGCAATTAATTTTTTTTTATGCCATGCAAAAGGGACAGGTAAAAATGCATGAGGTATGCTAAAAACAATTTGCCAAAATAACACATGATTTTTTGAGAATTTTTTTTAGAAGACCGAAAAATGTATTTGTGTTTGTTTGAGTGCAGGGGTATGAGGCTCCTTTGTGTCCTACGAGGGTTCCTTAGAGAATAGGTCTAGGGCTTGTCTAATAAGTGAACCTTTCAAAGGGTAGCTCTAAAGAGTCCTACATAAGGTTCCTAGAGCCAACGACCCCAATTAAGAACACTGATCAACAACAATAGGCAAGCTATTAGGAGTGCCAGCATTCTCAAGAGGGACCAAACTCTAGGTGAGACTTTCGTGACCACCCAACAGGACGCACATCCAGTAGGCCATCACTACGCAGTCTCGTTCTAACTTAGGTTATTCTCCAGTCAGGGTACAAGACTATTCTCACGTGTGTGCAAAAGTGTGATAGTGGAGTGTGTGAAGGAGCAAACAATAAAGAATACCCTCCGAGCTGCAAAACAAACAAATACATATACAAAAAAGTGGTCTTCTATCCTAAGGTTTACATATCACATAAATACATAAACATGCAACAAGAATAAAATATGAAAGGGAAGGGTAAAATAGAACACATAATTAACAACTAATCCTACAACTAATTAGACTAGGTTTGACTCTCTAATGTCCCCAGTGAAGTCGCCAGCTGTAGCGACCGAAAAATCCGGGTGAGGATTCCTCGAAGGTTCAAAAATGAAGCCGCCACCAAAGTTTAGTTTAAGGGCAAACATTGGAAAATCCCTTTTGGAATGGATAAGGGTCCTTGAGACCAGATTAGGGTTCGGGAGTCGGTTATGCGTGGGGAAGGTATTAGCACCCCACGACATCCTTCCTAATGAAGGTTACCTGCTAACTAGTTGTAGGAAAGAATATTAATTTTGAAAATGTTTATTTTTACCCTTTTATTGTGAACTAAAAAGAGAGAAGAAAATTGATATTTTATTTAGGAAAATGATTATTTTGGAAAAGACTAAAAAAGGTTTTTTATTAGCGCAATTGACAGATGTGGGCCCCCATCTGCTCCTACGTATCTCTTGGTAGAGAATCAAATCACACGTAGTTCTTGGTAGAAAAATGTTTGTTGGTTGGTATTTTTTTAATATAGGGATCTTAGGACTCCTGAGTGATCAGTTCATTTGTCCTAAAACGATGACTAACCTGACTGTACAGTCGGCTTAGTCCCCTACTTTGTGAAAATAGAGTTTTTTGGAGTTTGGAAAATGGTTTGAAGTGTGTTTGTTTGATTTTATTGGAATAGGGGTTTTAGGGTTCCTGAGCGTACGGCTCATTTATCCTAGAACGCTGACTAACCCGTCTGTACAGTCGACTTAGTCCCCTATTTTGAAAATTTGATTTGTGGAAAAAAATGTGTTTGTGTTTATTTTAATTTAGGAATTGTTTGTTTTAAATAGGGATTTTAGGTCATGATCCGTAACGGTTCATTAGTGACCTAAAAAGCAGACTAACCCGACTGTACAGTCGACTTAATCCCATATTTATATTTTTTTGAAAATGAAATATTCATCTATTTATTTTTTATATATTTTTTGTAAAAGAAATTGTTTTGAAAAGAAATAAATAAGAAAAACGAAAAGGGGCTGCATTAATAAAACAGGGGTGCAGTTTGTAGAAAGGAGGTGTATTATTAAAACTAGGTGTGGAAAGCAGCAGCCCAGTTTATAGACTGGTCCACGAATTCATGGGCCTTTCAAGGGGGCGTATACAGGAAAATGGGAGTGTAAGTAGTATTCTGAGTTAAAATGAAAAGACGAAAATATCCCTAGGTTTCCACACTATATAAGGCATTCTAAAAAAAAACCTAAACCTCCTCAACCATTCTCACGCGGCGCCGTTCCACACCCAAATTCACTCAACCCTAATTTCCTCATTCTTCTCCAGCGACGCACGAACCCAATTTTGGTGAGAGAGAAAGCGATTTGCGGAGAGAGAGAGAGTTGCGAAATTTTCGGCGAGGGAGAAGGCGAGAGAGAGAGAGAGAGAGAGATATCTGAGCAGGGATGAGAGGGAACGGCGATGGCCTCGTTGCTACGTCAGAGAGGATTTGCGACGGTGATGGCCACCGTACGGTGGCCGGAGTTTTAGGGGTGATTTCTGGTTCGTTTTTGTAGCGACCGAAAAATCCGGAGGAGGGATTCTTCGAAGTTCTTGAATGAAGCCGCCACCAAAGTTTAGTTTAAGGGCAAACATTGGAAAATCCCTATTGAATGGATAGAGGGGGTTTTGCGGACCAGGTTTAGGCTCGGGAGTCGTTTATGCGTAGGGAAGGTATTAGCACCCTACGACATCCTTCCTAAGGAAGGTTACCTTTTAACTAAATGTGCAAAAAAAAAAATTAATTCAAAAATAATGTTTTTACCCTTATAAAAAAAAATAATAAAAAAGACTCGATAAACAGTTAGTTATTTTTTGTACTTTTTTGAGGAATAGGAAAGAAATTAATTAAAAGAAAAAAAAGGTTTTTTATTAGTGCAATTGACAGAGGTCGGCCGCCCTCTGCTCCTACGTATCTCCTGGTAGAGAATCAAATCACACGTAGTTCTTGGTAGAAAAATGTTTGTGCGTTTGGTGTTTTTTTATTTATTTTTGAAATTGGGAGAGGTATCCGTGACGACCAAACAAGTAAAACTCAGAGTGGTTGTCACTCATAGCTCGTTTGGAAATTAAAGCTGTTATTAACGGTCAAACGAGCCAAGCTCAGAGTGACCATTAGTAACGAACCATGCCTATGTTTAGGAAAACATTTATTCGTTATTTTGAAAACAAATAGGTTTGTGAAAGAAAATGTTTATTTAGGGAAAAGAAATTTTTTTTTAAAAAAGAGAAACAGGGGGTGCTGTTAGAAAAAGGGGTGTTGTATTTTAAAAGGGGGGGTGCGTAAAGTAGAGCCCAACTCGCAGCCCACGAATTCTGGGTCTTCAGGGGGGCGCTGCTAATGGAAATAGGGGGGTGTGAAAAGCGATCTGAAATAAAAATTTAAAATAAAAAAAAACGTATGCATACAAGGGAACAAAATGGATTGCTGAACCCTAATTTACTTCACCCTCTCTCAGCGCCGCATCCATCTCTCTCTCTCACCCCCAACCGAAATTTCGCCTCCTCCTTCCTCTCACCCATAGCCACCTGTAAACCCCACCCTTCTGCCTCTCAACGACGCACTTCGAAGATGAAGAGAGGAAAGGCGAGGTTTTCAGAGAGAGAGGGAGAGCAAAGAATGGAGAGGGCGTTCGCGGTGGCGACGGCGATGGGGCGTTGGTGCGTCGGTCGTATTGGGCGTCAGGACGATGGGTCGCACCGAAAGAGACAACCGGAGGGAATCAACCACGGTGGGAAGCCGTGGAGACGCCGGCGTCTTTGTGGCGGCCTCAAAGCCACGTCGGAGGGAACGGCGCGAAGCCAGATGCTTGAGCTCGTAGCGGTGGGTTAACGGCGAGGTCATGGTGGAGGTACGGCGTTTGCGTTGGGTTGTTGCGGTGTGGAGAGGACGACTGTGATTTTTAGGTGTTTTTGGGTGGTGGTGGTGTACGGTTGCCGTTGTGTTTGGTTGTCGTGGATGGCGTTTGGTGGTTCTCGTTTTTGGTGATGATGAGGGGGTGTGAGGTGGTGGTTGCGGTGGTTTTGTGTGGTTGTTGGAGGTGATTGTGATGGGCCGTAGGGGGAGGAGTGGAAGCGGCCAGTGTTGTTGCTGAAGTGGTTGTAGCAAGTCGTGGTGTTCGGTGGCTGTGGGGGTGGCCGAAGGTGGCGACCACCATGGGGTGGCCGGAGCTTCAAGCTCCTCCTTTCTCTTTTTTGATTTCTGATGTTTTGATTCTGTGTGCCTGTTCCCCCTTATTTTCTGTGTGTGTATGTTACTGTATATCCCCCTTCAGTGTTATTGTCCTGGTTATTTTATAGAGGTTGTGGTTGTTTTTGAGCTGATGCATATTTGTTGTTTTGTGTCCATTGTGCAGCTTAGTGGAGCAGGGGAGCAGCAGTAGCAGCAGATACTTTTTTTTCTCAAAATGTGAAAAGCCAAGGGACAAGGAGAAAGCACTTTGGGCTTCACTCTAAAAAACTTCAGCTGGGGGAAACAATGGGGGACAGCAGCGCCTGTCCCTCTTCTTTTTGAATTTGTTTTAATTTTTCTTGTACTTTTTACCCCCCTTTTTTTGTCTACACTTGTAACAAATTTTGACTTTGATTATTTTGTATATATAAAAACTGGACAGCTAATTCATTTATTTTCTTTGCACTTTGTTTTTTTTTATTTTTAAAAACAGTATCATTAGTAGTGAAATAATGATAACAATAAAAAACGAGTACCAAAAAAAGCTCGTATGCAATTGATGCTTTAATTCACAATTGATGGTTTAACTGAAGGAGCACTGGGGCTCTGATGGTTTAATTCACAATTGATGCTTGGCGCATTGATTGGAGTCAAACTGAAGGACCGACGAGGTCTGAAGGGCATGCCTAAGCCTGATGGACCAATGGGTCTGATGGAGCGCAAACTAGCAACGGTACTAGTAAAACGGTCTGCTTGGGGGGTGGCCTTTTTCGAGCGGCCATGGGGGCAAGGTCAGGTCGTTGACCTGATTTGCGCACCTCGAAGGACGTCCACTGTGTTTTTTAGGCGGACACAGCTAGTCTGAAGGGCCTGGGGCCGGATGATCCGTCGGTTGCTCGATAACGCGACGTGCGATCTGGATTGAAGGACCATTGTTGGTCTGAAGGAGCGCTTGGGCTCTGAGGGACCGCTGGGGGTCTGAAGGAGCGCTTGGGCTCTGAGGGACCACTGGGGGTCTAAAGGAGCGCTTGGGCTCTGAGGGACCGCTGGGGGTCTAAAGGAGTACTGAGATTCTGAATTGTGATATGAAACCAGCATTTGGAGTGATGACTTTGGGGGAACTAAATATTGGGATTGACAGATGGCGTACTTGGCTAGAACACACCTAATGAATGCATTTACTTGAGAAGGAAAAGCTATCTATATTCGGCATGTTTGAAAATGCAGCGAATGATATATGCGTGCAATATATGTATGTGAAATGGTAAGTGTTCGATGGGATGAATGAAATGTGGTAGATGGTGTGACTTGAAGTTGATGGAACATGGTGGTCTACAAACAACGTATGTGAATGCAGATAGGGTATGAATGTGATTGTACTGATTAAATGATGAATGTAAGGGAATGAGCGATTTTCCTCTTTTTGCTTTTTTGCCTTTTTTTTTTCTTGGCATATAATGAGTGTATGAAGTGCAAAGTGCGAATGTGATGCACATATAATGCTTTGATGCAAATGTCATGGTGAATAAAATAAAATACGGGAATGCATGGCACAATGATATGATTAGTGATGTAAAAGACCTTTTTTGGGCAACGATGAGACCGACACTTGGCACATCTATCGAAGCAAACAGTGTTATGCATGTGACGAACGTGCAATGATTGGTATCTGGTGGGATGATGAATGAAATGGGTGTTGAACCTGATGGAATGAGAAAATCGACAAACGGTTGTATGTGGATGCAGATGAGATATGAATGTGATTATAAAGATTGTATGCTATGGTAAATAAAAGGAAGCACATGAACGCATGGTAAATGACATGATTGGTGCAAAAATGTTATGCATGGAATGTGATGAATGTGCAATGATTGGTACCTGATGATGAATGAAATGGGGAAGACAATGGGTGTTGTAACTGACGGAATGGGAAAGTTGACACACGGTGTATGAGATGTGATTGTGATTGTAGTGATTAATTTTTGGTGTGATGATAAATGTAATGGATGGACTTTTCTTTTTACTTTTTCCTATTTATTTTGCTTCTTTTGTTGATGCATGCAATGTGAACTTTGATGCAAATGCTATGGTGGATGAATGCATAGCAAATGATATGATTGGTGAAGTAGAGAGCTTTTTGGCAACGATGAGACCGGCACTTGGCGCGTGTACCGAAGCAAAAAAGTGTTATATGCGTGCAATGCGAAAGTAAATGGACTACAAAAAGCCCGTGAATGATGGATGCTGAAGCTGGTCGAAAACAGGAATCGACAAGCCGTGTATGCGACGGTAGATGACATGTGAATGCAAAGGTGCTGCTTAGGCGTAGGTGCTATGGTAGATGCATGATTGCATGGTGGAACGATTTATGCTATGATTTGGTTGATGGTGCAAAAAATTTTCTTTTTTGTAATGATGAGAAATGAGACTCTTGATGCGAGAGGAAAAGAGGTGAATATTTTGAAATAATCATTCCTTGAAACAAATGATTTGAATTCAGACATGACAATCTCGAAGTTGTTATTCACGGACTCTGATGTGCAAAAGTATTTGATTGCATTTGCAAGCTTCTTCACATTGTTCTTTCATTACGGTGTCCCATGATGACTGAATTTTAGGTCAACGAAGTTAACTACGTGAGTTTCCAACTTCACATTATTAACTTGTGCTTTCTCTCTTTGAAGCATCGTTTAGCAAATATGCATAATAATGCAAGTATAGATGAATGAGTCAGTTAACTTGGGGTTCTCGAGACCTAGGGTATGGACGGATGAAGGGATAAATGACGGGTTTTTGGCCAAAGTCATGAAAGGGTAGGTTCTCCCCAACTCAAGAAATGTGGGACTGCCCCAATTTAGACTACCGGTGAAGGTGAGTGAATAATTTGCCCCTGTCTAGTGATGACAACAGCTAGGGGTGTAGAGGACATAATGAATTGAGAATGTCATGACTTTGGAATGAAGGGTGGTAAGCAAGAGATTTTGTCTCAAACCATAGCGTTTGGTGTTGCCCCAATCTTGACTAGAGTTCGCAAAAGGCTGTATCCAGCATGGTGGGTTGAGAAATTGCCCCGGTGTGAATATGGCGAGGGTATGAGATGGGTGTAAGGCGAATTTCCCCGACTTTAGGTGGAGTGAAGGGTGACGGGATTGCCCCACTTTGGAATGGTATTTCAAATGATTGCTTCTGGTGGGGTTGTGAAAGGTGACTGAGTTTGGGTCATGGGTCTTTGGATTTGGTCGTATGGATTGGATGGGGTATATGAATTGGATGGATGCCGGACATTTTCCAAGTTCAAGAAGCATGAAAGGTGGAAGGTGTGCCCCACTTTGGGATCTAGGTGGTGGTCCTAGTATGAATTTTTGGCTCTCTTTAAGATAAATCTCAAAGACTATGATAGTGTTGAAAATTTCACTTGGTGATCACTAAACCTAGTCTTGATATCAATGCGACTTGAATGAATCTTGGAGTGCAAGCCTTTTGAGTTTTTTTCTTTTTTTTTTTTGAATTTTTTCAGCTTTCTTTTTTTTTGAGAATTTTCTTTTAGCAAATATATTGTAAATAAATAAACTTATTTGTCCTAAAATTAAAACTTTGAGAAAGTGAAAGCAATCAATCATCGATCTGAATGGACCCTTTTTTAGGGTTGTAACATGGCCAATGGTTAGGGTTTATGAAAGAAATGGCAATTGGGCCCAAAGAAGTGTTTGAGGTCAATGGTTTGGGTTTTATAAAAGAAAGGATAATTAGGCCCAAGAAGTGTTTGAGGGTTTATTCGGACAAGGATATCTTCCGTGTTTGGTGATATTATGTATCAGCTCACAATTTCTACTGCTTTTACTTTTTCTTTTTGAGGATTTCTTTTTCGATCCTCTTTTTTGAATTTCACATTTTTTGTGATCTTTTTTCTTTTTTTTTTGAGTAGAGTGAGCCGATAAAAGTGACACACTGTTTTTGATGTGGGATTGATCCTTGTCTAGGGTGGCTGAAGGATTTTTGATTTTTTTTTTTGCTCCAAGGGGTAGTAAAGAACCTCTTTTTTTTAGGGTATGGGAAGACAACCAAACTTCAATTCAAATCATGATTGCTTGTTTTTCTCAAAAATTAATTCAAGGACAAAAATTATTTATTTTTATATATCCGCTCTTTTTCTCTTTATTTCGTTTATTTGCCCTAATTTTTGCTTAGACTGCTCTTGTGAGTTTTCAACCTAACAGGCTTATTTATTTTTTGTTTTGTAAAGGACTTGCACCAAGGGAATACAATGTTGACAAGATATCTAGTGATCACAAATTTGCCCCAGCATGGGGACCTAAAGTGTTAGTTTATGAAATTTCATCATTGGGAACCAACCAAATAGTTGACTAGGTACTTGTGGAGAACACGCACCTTATGGGATGGTCGGGGTGGGACTGGACATGAACAAAGGATGATGATAGGATGGAAAGATGTGGACACTGACTGACTCAAACAAGAGTAAATGCGTATTGCATACAAGTTCACTATACGAATGCTTCACGAAGAGTTAACATAGTTTGCGACATGATAGAAGAAATTTTTGATAACACATCAGTTAACAAAATAGACCATTTGGATCCTTTATCATGGGACTGATGAGATGCATCGTTTTGCTGAAGAAAATTGTGAACGAGCTGCAAACAGTGAATAACTTCCTTTTTTGAAAATTGGGTGTCTGAAAAAAACCTTGAGTTTGTAGCTAATCTAGACTTTTACAAAGAAGAATACTCAATTTCGCCTCATCTCTCATCAATCTTTGAAAAAAGTATGCTCATGGTTTTTTTTTTAGAAAATGAGACAAAATGTGATAGATGAACTGACACATGATGAGGGACATGGATGATGAAAATGTAAGTGCATGAAATGCATGCGATTGTTTGACTCTAATGACATCTAAGATGTTCAAAGGAATAATTATTTTAGATGATTTTGGTTTTTAAGAGACACTGCAACATGTAAGTGGTGCAAATTGAAAAGAGTAATGACATGTTTTTGGTTTTTTGGGTTCTTGTTTCCTAGAAAACGACACATGCAATGAAAAATGATTGTTTGATTCTAACTACATGCTATGTCAAGTATGAAAAGAAACAATTATTGTAAATGACTCAGCAACATGATAACGATGCAAACATCTTTTTCAATTGATGATGAATGATGCAAGAATAATAAAATACTGTTATGTTTTTTTTCTTTTTTTTTTGGAATGTAACGTATGAATGAACACATGACGATGGGTATGTACGATAAAATGTAAATGTATGAAATGCATGGATGAACTAATCACTTGAAGAGACCAACAACTTTATTCTAAAGAACTTAAAGAACTTTTATTTTTCATTATTTTTTATGATGCATGAAGAAGAGTAATACGTTTGAATGAAATAATGAATGAATGTAATAATTTTTTTTATAATATCAAGGTGATATTATTCTCTCATTTTTGGCGTGTGGCTTATGCAAAATGAAGTAAAATAAAAAAATATGATATTTTGTTATTTTCTAGATGATGAGATGCATGTTGGTACCATGATAATGAAAACAATGACCGTATTCTATTATGAATGCATGGTAATTTTTTATTTTCTAATTGAAAGACTAACTATGCTCACGCAACAAGAATAATTAAGTTAAACGCACCTTGTGTCCTAATGCATGAAGGAACACATGGTGAAAAATGACGAAAATGCAGATGCGAATGCGTGCATGAATGATCACTTGGAAGGGTCAGTTATTCTAAATGATTTTTGGAGACAATGCGGCACGTGACCGATGCAGAGCCTCTTTCATGTATCAGAATGAAATGCTAAATACGTCTCTATGAATGATGCGAAAATGATGACGTAATTTTTGAAATGATGCATGTTGAAACGGTATATAAACGATGTGTGGATGAAATGGCGTATGGATGATTTAATGAAACAATAGTTTTTTGGATGAGTGAAAAGGTGCGTGAATGCTATGCATTTCGTGATGTTGCAAATGATGAAACGCCTATATATATTATTTGATGATGGAAATGCATGCTAAATGAGATATTCAATCACAATTTTTTTTTTAATTGTGATCATGTTTTTTATTCTTTTCTTTTTCGCGAAAAGAAAGAAAAATGCAATGTATGAATGAACGAATAATGTTGCCTGATGCAGATGCGAGGAATGTGAATGAATGATCGCTTGAAAAGATTGACCATCCGAAATGATTTTTCGGACGCAATGCAATATGATGATGAATAATGCAAGACAGCGACATTATTTTATTATTTTTCTTTTATTTTGCATTTCAGATGACTATTGCATTTTTTATTTTTCTATGCATGAAGAGGAGTAACGAATATAGTATATTTTTGAGTATGCAAGATGATGAAAGTTGGACAAATATGTAGCATATTTGTTGTTTTTTTTTTTGGAGGATGATATGCATGTTAGTACCATGAGAACGAGATGCATATGAAAACAAGTGACTCGTTCTATGGTGATTTTTTTATTTTCTAGCAAAATATAATGCCCATGATGATAGACATGTATGAAAAATGCGAATGCATGAAGAAATAAATGTTTGATTTATTGGGTGACAAATGATATAATTAAAATGAAATAATTTTTGTTTTATTTGGAAAATGATACATGCATATGGAGTTGATGCATCTAAACTAGGATGGCAACATGAGGGAAATGATATATGAATGTTATGTTTTTTTTTTTAAAATGTAATTCAAGACTTTATGAATGATGTGGTACCTACACTGTGTGATCATGACTTTGAATGATTATGAATGAATGTCGGTGCCTATGATGCTATTGCCTTTTTTTTTTGTGTGCGAGGAAACAAAATGCATGACACTCGCAGCGACTCTTTTTTTTTAATGCGTGGAAAAGAGCAATGAACATAACCTTTATATAATATGGGGGTAATATTCTTTTGGTGTACGGATATGCAAGATGAATGCAATTTTGAAAAAAATGATACCTTTGCGATGCATGATAGTGCAATAACAATGAAATGCTTATGGAAGAGTGATTTTAGTATGAATGAATGGTAATTTTTTTTATATGTTTTCTTTGAATTATAATGCATGAACATATGGATGTTTGTTGTACATGAGAAACAATGGAGATGAATGAAATGCGTGACGGCTTATCCTTTTTTTTATGCTTCAACTAAAATAAAAAGCTAACAAAATGCTATTGGGTGATGAATGATGCAATAATGAAGAAATTTATAATTTTTGTTTTGACGCATGTTGAAGGACTGATGCATTTGAGATGGATAGGAATAAATGACTTTTGTCCTTGTCTTTTATGATGCATGAAGATGATGCATTTAAAAATAAATTTTTATAATAGCAATGCGATGTATGAGTATGAGAGATGATGCAACTAGGATAAAATGAACAAATAAAAAATTGACGTCTTGTTATTTTAAAGATGATGAGATGTATGGTAGTGCAATGACAATGGGATACATAAGAATGATTTTATTTTATGATAATTTTTGTATGATGGATGAAAGGATTGATGTCCTCTCGTATGCATGCAAATGGAGGACAGAAGCATATAAGGGCTTTTTTTTTTGAGTGATTTTAATTTTGGAGAAAAATTAACCAGATTGATAGAGAGGGTAAGTATAATGCCCCTATGTCCTAGGTGGGTCATGTCTAAATTGGAATTTTCAACATGGTCTAGGGTCGCTTATGTGATCAATCTCTCAGGTGGCTCTATTCACTTCCTCACAAAGGTCTCCAGAGCTAAAATCCCCTTCATGATATGATCCGCAACGATAGCGAGCTACCTGGTGTGGGATACCATGAAAGAGCGTACTCTGGTTGAGACTTTCACGAGAGTCAGACAGATAAAATCCAGAATGACTGTCACTAATAGTCTCCACTCGTCCTAGGTTATTTGCAGACCCGGGTATAGGGCCCCACTCAAAGGTGTGTGCAAAAGTGTAAGTGAGGTGTGTGATGAGAGCAAAATACCTAAACTAACCAAACTGGACAAGATGTACAACAATAATAAAAAAGTCGTCTACCCTAAGGTTCAATAATATAAAGAAATGCTAATAACTAAATAATATAAGAATAAGGGTAAAAACAAAATATTAATAAAATTAACAAATACTTACACATTTAGTTAATTTGGCTTGACTCTCTTAATTGTCCCCAGTGAAGTCGCCAGCTGTAGCGACCGAAAAATCCGGAGGAGGGATTCTTCGAAGTTCTTGAATGAAGCCGCCACCAAAGTTTAGTTTAAGGGCAAACATTGGAAAATCCCTATTGAATGGATAGAGGGGGTTTTGCGGACCAGGTTTAGGCTCGGGAGTCGTTTATGCGTAGGGAAGGTATTAGCACCCTACGACATCATTCCTAAGGAAGGTTACCTTTTAACTAAATGTGCAAAAAAAAAATTTTAATTCAAAAATAATGTTTTTACCCTTATAAAAAAAAATAATAAAAAAGACTCGATAAACAGTTAGTTATTTTTTGTACTTTTTTGAGGAATAGGAAAGAAATTAATTAAAAGAAAAAAAAGGTTTTTTATTAGTGCAATTGACAGAGGTCGGCCGCCCTCTGCTCCTACGTATCTCCTGGTAGAGAATCAAATCACACGTAGTTCTTGGTAGAAAAATGTTTGTGCGTTTGGTGTTTTTTTATTTATTTTTGAAATTGGGAGAGGTATTCGTGACGACCAAACAAGTAAA
>CM076847.1:114831101-114849561 GCA_039519185.1 Astragalus membranaceus
CATGCACTTACATCTTCATCATACATTCGTAACAAAATAAAATCATTCTTTTCATACGCATCTCATCTCGCCACCATGCATCTCATCATCTCTTAATAACAGAAATATCATTTGCATTATTTGTCCTTCTTGAATATCCGCATAAAAAAACACCACTGTAATATTATATATTCATTCATCATTTCATTTAAATGCATTATCCCCTCTTCATGCAAAAAGGGGGGTCATTTATTTCCTTCACATCCGCTTCAAGGGCATTACTCCCATGCGCCATAAAAAACCAAAGTAAAAGTTTCTATTCCTACATGCATCAAAATAAAAATCAGAAATTTCTCCATTATTGCATCCTTCAATATCCAATAGCCCTTTGTTAGCTGAAGCATAAGAAAAAACGGCAAACCATACCCATTTAAAGTATCCTTCTGTCACATTCAAAAATCATCACGCATTTGTTCATGCATTCATATGTTTATGCATTATACTAAAATGCTTTCTCCATAAACATTTCATTATTATTTCGCTACCATGCATCTTATCACCTAGAAAATAACAAAAATATCATGCCTTTTATTTGTTCATCTCATCCAAAGTGCATCATCTTGCATATCCATACACCAAAAATAATAAATATCACATTGATATTATAAAAAAATTACATTCCTTCATTATTCCATGACTCATCTTCATGCATCATAAAGAAACAAAAACAAAAGTCATTTACTCCTCTCATATCCATCTCAAGGGCATTAGTCCTCTCCCATGCATTGAAACAAAATTTGAAATTGCTTCATTTTCTTCTATTAATCTTGAATCATCCACATCCAATAATCTTTTTTTAGCCATTTAAGATATCATTTTTTCACATTCAAGCAATCATTGTACATTTTATCTGCATCATTGTCCAGGTACAAAAACATTCATATGTTCATGCATTCTAGTTTATTCAAATAATTTTTCAAAAAAATAAAAAAATAAAACTCATAAGATCTTTTTGACACACTGTTTGATGAGAAACGATGTATTTTTGCAAAATATATTTGAATTGACTCTTCTCCCTT
The DNA here is from genome assembly GCA_039519185.1 of Astragalus membranaceus. NCBI lineage: Eukaryota > Viridiplantae > Streptophyta > Magnoliopsida > Fabales > Fabaceae > Astragalus > Astragalus membranaceus. The sequence goes on from CM076847.1 coordinate 114,832,160, forward strand.
GGAAAATTCTGTCATTGAAAATACCTAACTTGATTCACCAACATTAAGTTCTTCACCCTTCACCCCATATACATCCTACTCACACCCACCACATTTGTGGAAACCATCCACCCACTTAACCCTTGTCATACCCTAATTTTGTCCGTTAGGTTAAAGCGATTTGTTTTTCTAAAATAATAATAATCTTGTAGACATTTGATTTTAATCGGTTTCTTGTTTCATTTTCGAAAAATCCCAAAAAAATGTTCCATGGTGCACACGTATTATTTTTAGTCGCGTACACGCGTTAGTCTTAACATTTTTGCGTTGTTGCGTGCACATGTTTTTTTAACCACATACGCGTGTCATTCCTAATCGTATGCGTGTCACTTGTCATCATGCGCGCGTGTTATTCCTAATCATGTACGCATTTTTTCTAATCGCGGGCGCGTGTTCACTTCTCGTCGTGTACGAGTGCTCATTTTAGTGCTCGTTATTTCATGGTTATAGGTATTAGTTTAATAAGAAAGTGTAATAAAAATCAGATTTGAATAATTGCTTTTCTATTATTATTACTATAATCAGTTTTTTTTTTACAAATAAAAAAGTCAACTTTAGTACATACATGTAGACAAAAAAATTAAATACAAAGTAGTACAAAAAATTAATTAAAAGCAACAACTAAATAAAAAGCAAGGCAGCACAAGCTGCTGTCCTTGCTGAAAATCTCTTTGAGCATTATGCCAAAGCCCATTTCTTCATCCTCTTTGATCCTTTCCATTTTTGCTCCAACAAAGCAGCTTTGGCAGGCTACAAGCTGTCTGCTTCTCTCCACCTCCTCTGCTCCACTACTCTGCAAAATCATAACAACAAAATTTGTCCCATTAATTGAGTACTCTATAAAAAACTCTGCTGAGAAACAGAGGGGGGGCACTGTTATTGTAAGGGGTGAACCGGAGGGCACGGTGAAAAAAAAGAAAGAAAAGAAAAAATAGAGAAACACACAACACAATCACACAGAACAGAAAACCAGAGAGAGTATTTCACTTCAACCTCTTCCAACTTCCAAGTTCGATCTCTGTTTCTCATAAGCCATTTTTCTCAACTTAAATGAACAAGATGGTAGCTTTGTACAAACTTGGATCTCTGGGACAGTGTGATTAGTTTCCTCATCAAAAACTCTCAACTTTCTTACTCACCACTCACCACCTCCTCTCTCCTACAACCACCACTCTCTCCCACTATAACAACACCACCGTGAGCCACCACAAACAGAACCACGGTCTGAGCCCCCAAACCGCCGCACCACCACCGCCATAGCCGACTCTCACCCGCCGTCAACCCCTACCAAACAGCCACCACGGCGCACCAACAGCCACCCCCTTTTCGCTCCGTTCGCAAAACCAACCCCACTGTCGCAGCCGTGACCCCGGCGAACGTCCACCACCACTGTTTCTCTCTCTTCCCACCACCGTCACCGTCGATCTCCCCTCTCTCACCGTGGTCCTCCTCCGTTGCCATCGCGTACACCACCGTGACCCTCCTTGGCCGTTGTACGCCACCCATCGTAGCACGCCGGCGCTGCCACGTTACCCACCGTGGTGGCTTTCCCCCCGGTGAGACCTCCATCGTCGCCGTAACCCTCTCTCGCCCTCTGTTTCATCATCTGTTCTAGACCCCATCTCTCTCAGTTCATCACCTATGTTCCTCTTCTCACGACCCAGCACCTCCACCGCACCATCTCTGGCGAACCTCCGCCATTGTCGTCGCCACACTGTGCTCCCTCCTCGTTTTCAACCCCCCATGGCCATCACCGTTCATCCCTCGCTAGCTTTTTCTCCCATCCCCTTCGTTCTTTCGTCCCTCTCCTTTCCCTCTCTCTCCGTGGAAACCTCACTTTCTCTCTCTGTTGAAAATGGTTGCGGCGTTGAGACAGTATGGAAAATAAGGTTTAGGCTTTAATTGTTTCCCTGATATATTCTTGTTTCCCATTTTAATTTTATTTTTTTTCAATTTTTAATTTCAGATTACTAATACAACCCCCACGTTTACTTCATACACCCCCTCATTACGGCCCATTTCTTTTTTCGCAGCCCAGCCTACAAAAACAAGCTGGGCTCGCTATTCGCACCTCCTTTTTAAAAAATACAATATCCTGCGCCTTTTCACACCCCTTTTTAAATACGCACACCATTTTCCTTCTCTTTCCTTTTTTTAAAATTTCTTTTCTACAAATAAACATTTTCTTTCACAAACCTTTTTTTCCAAGTAACGAATAAATGTCTTCCCGAACATAAAAAATGGTTTGTTACTAATGGTCACTCTGAGCGTAGCTTGTTTGACCGTTAACAGCCCTAGTTTTCAAACGAGCTATGAGTAATTACCACTCTGAGTTTTACTTGTTTGGTCGTTGCGAACACCTCTCCCAATTTCAACAAAACAAATAAAAAACACCAAACACACAAACATTTTCTACCCAAGAACTACGTGTGATTTGATTCTCTACCAGGAGATACGTAGGAGCGGAGGGCGGCCGACCTCTGTCAATTGCATTAATAAAAAACCTTTTTTTTCTTTTAATTCATTTCTCTCTTTTTTCTCAAACACTACAAAAACAACTAACTGTTTATCGAGTCTTTTTTATTAGTATTATTATAAGGGTAAAATCATTATTTTTGAATTAATAAACATTTACACATTTAGTTAAAAGGTAACCTTCCTTAGGAAGGATGTCGTAGGGTGCTAATACCTTCCCTACGCATAAACGACTCCCGAGCCTAAATCTGGTCCGCAAGACCCCCTTATCTATGTTGCACCCCAAAAAATCCGGTTCGGACTTCTCATTGTACAACGTGGAAAAGGTATGGAGCCGCCACCAATATTTTAATTTTAAGACCAAAACATTGAAAAAAGGTCTTTTAGACAAGGCGGATGGTCTTTCGAAAACTAGAGGTATGGGTTCGGGGGTCGGTTAGGCATGGGGAAGATATTAGCACCCCGTACCTCCTTTCTACCGAAAGGGAACCTTTAATTAAATGTGTGGTTTGAAGTGTTGATTTGAAAATGCTTTTATTTTGCCTCTTTATTGAAAAGGGAGTGAGAAGACTTAATGAAAATTTTTATTTTTGGCGCTTGACGAGAGTTGGCCTCTCGCTCCTACGTATCTCCTGGTGCGATGGAGAATTCAAAGCTACGTAGTTCTTGGTTGTCCTAAAAAGGTTTTTGTTTTTTAGTCTGTTTAGATGAGTTTTCGCAGTAGGAGTGAGGATTCGCGATGACCAAACAACAACGGTTTAGAGTGGCCGCGCTACTAACTCTTTTGAAAATGAAATTATCATTAACAACCAAACGGCAACGGCGCGAGTGATCATTAACGATAATCGGTTTTGCTTTTGATTCGAGTGTTCGCGACGACCAAACAACAACGGTTTAGAGTGGCCGCGCTACTAACTCTTTTGAAAATGAAATTATCATTAACAACCAAACGGCAACGGCGCGAGTGATCATTAATGATAATCGGTTTTTATTTTAGATGATCAAAACGGCTTTCGCAATCGAATTAATTTTGGTTTGTTGTGCTTGACGAGGACGTGACTCGCTCCTACGTATCCCAAATGGGAATCAAAGCGACGTAGTTCTAGAGCCTTGAAAATGAAAGTGTTTTTGTTTTGATTTTGAAAAGTGAAGGGGGTTCATAATGATCAAACTAACAAAGGTCATGGTATCATTACTAAAACCCCTTTAAGTGCATGTAAAAATCTCTTTTGAAAAATGAAAGCCTTCATGATGACCAAACTAACAAAGGTTATGGGTGGTCATCATTAACACTTGCTATGACTTTTGATGCTTAAGAAAATATTTTTGGAAATTGAAAGCATTCATGATAATCAAACTAACAAAGGTTATGGGTGATTATCACTAGTAGCTCATGCATATGAAAACATCTTTTTTGAAACTTAGGCTCTTAGGACAATCAAACTAACAAAGGTTATGGGTGATTGTCACTAGTCACCATTTTCATGCTAGGCCCTTTAGAAAAGAAAGTAATGAATGCAAATCGAATCCTTATGCAAACAACAAACTCGTTTGAATTCTTGAGCAAATATTAGCCTAGACTACACATATTAGACCACAACACATAAATAGGCAAAGAAGGAACTTGAATTGGGCATTGAGTAAAAATGCCCTTTGCTACCCACTTCGAGCCAAAAAATCAAAAATCTTTCAAACACCTTAGACAAGGATCAATCCCATATCTAACAGCTCGCTCAGCTAGAAAGAAAAAAAGGATCACAAAAAAGAAAGTGAAATTCAAAAAGAAATCCCCAAAGAAGAATACCAAAGCGGTCGAAATTGTGAGCTGATACTGCACACCATCGAGCATATAAAAGATCATTGTCTGAAATAAACCCACAAACACTTCCTTTGGCCTAAGCGTCCTATCCTCCATAAACCCTCAAATGCACTACAACCCTAAAACAGGTTCATTCTACCATAAAGCGCATAAAAGATTCTTTGTCTCAACCAACCCCGAACACTCTCAGGAGCAAAGTAATCATTTCCTTCATGAATCATTAACCGCTGGCCATATTACAATCCAAAGGCCTATTCTGATCAGTGATTAGTTGCTTCCATTTTTCTCAAAGCTTATACTATAGGACAAAATAATCAGAATAATTTATTTGCTCAAAAAAACAAAGAGAAAAATATTATTACAAAAAATAAGGAAAAAAAAAACTTAAAAGGGCTTGCACGCTCGAAGAGAAGATAACAGTGATCATCAACAAAGTGAATTTTCTTCGAACCAAAAACTCTCGACTGTCTTAGTTTGTGGAATCCTTCCCAAGGAAAACCACAAATCCCTACTAAGGCAGTTACTTGACTTATCATATCAAAATGGGACAATACCCCACCCTCCATTCCACTCAAACTCAGGAAGATTTTTAGCATCCCCAAAATACCCTCATCTTTTATCCCGTTCATATACTACACCCATATAGCCATACCAGACCAATTTCCAAACCATTATTCTAACTTTGCACCCTGTCACAATCCCACTCGAGATGGGGCAATTTTCATCTTTCATGGATTGGGGTAACCTTGTCCTCTTATAGACCGGGGCATCTTATGCCTTGGGCCGAAAGAATCCTTTTGCCTCCCATTCCATTCATTCCTAGCCACTTGTCACTCTCAATACCAGCATATTTCCCAATCCCTCAATTAGTCTATATCCTTAGTTGTCATTGTCCTCCCTAGACAAAGACAGATTGTTTCACTCCCCACTATTTGAAGTCAAAATTGGGGCAGTCAAACATTTCTTACCTGGGGCAAGCTTATCTCTCATAGGCTTGAGCCAATAAACCTCATCCTTCACCCCACTCACGTGTCACATACCCTACATTTCTTGAACCCTGAGTCAACTGGCACATTCATTTGCATTCACATCGTTTTTCATATTTATTAAACAAATGCTTCAAAGAGAGAAACACATGTTAATGACAATCCCTCTAAGACAACATCTTAGTCTTAAAAGCTTAGCCATCATGGGTCATCATAACCAAATGAGAACTCATTTGAACAAGCCTGCAAATACATATCTCAATCTCTAAAAAAGGCACTAATAAATTGCCACAAGCCGCATTTTTCAAAATGGCAATCTTGAGCTTACTAGAGTTCAAGTCCAAGCCATCACAAATCTTTCTTCCAAGGAACGATCAATTCAAATGTTCAGCTCTCTGTTTCCAGCATCAAAAGTTTCGTTTCACATCAAACATTCTTGTATCCTTACAAAAAAGTGTTGTTACCAACAAATCATGCATTATACATATCCTCATTATTCTAAAATTAAACCATGCATCTGATCATACCCATCACAACTCTTTCATACAAGTATTGTACATGCATTCACATTCCACTTGTTTTGCTTACACAATTTTGCTTCTTGTGCATTACACATTGCGTATGCGGGCATGCATAGCCACGCATAACATGTATCGCTTCAATAAAAATGTCAAATGTCGGTCGCATCATTACCAAAAGTCTGTCTACATCCCAATCAATCACATCAATGCACCATGTATTTAGGCACCATAGCGTTTGCATCAAAATATTACGTATCCATCACATTCACATTCTCATTTCATGCATTCATCAAATACCAAAAAGGCAATAAAGCGAAAAGACAAAAAAAAAACCACCCACATCCCAACAAACATCCAATCATTGCATCATACAACATCAAGTCATGCGGCTACCACAACCCTTCATCTAAGCATTACGTGTGCACATTCATTCATTCATTCATTTATGCATGACAAAAAAAAAGAGAAAACCAAAAAGGCAAAAATCATCCAGATTGCACCCGTTACCCCCACCAAAGCATAAATCATCCCATCATGCAACCAGCAGTACATTTGCATTCGCATTCGCATACACAGCTTATCAATTTCTGTTTCCGACCAACTTCAGCATCCATCATTCACGGTCCTTTTGTAGTCCATTTACTTTCGCATTGCACATTCATCACATTGCATACCTATAACACTTTTTTTGCTTCGATAGAAGTGCCAAGTGCCGGCCTCATCGTTGCCAAAAGCTTTCTACATCACCAATCATATTATTCGCTATGCATTCATGTGTTTCCTTTATTCACCATAGCATTTGCATCAAAGAATTACATTTGCATCATATTCACATTCGCATTGCATGCATCAAGAAAAGAAGCAAAATAAATAAGAAAAAGCAAAAAGAAAAATCCATTCATTACATTCATCATCACACCAAAAAGTAATCACCACAGTCACATTCACATCTCATACACCGTTGTCAACTTTCTCATTCCATCAGGTTCAACACCCATGGTACACCCATTTCATTCATCATCCCCCAGATACCAATCATTGCATGTTCATCACATTACATGCACGACATTGTTTGCTTCGATGGATGTCCAAGTGCCGGCCTCATCGTTGCCCCCAGAAAAAAAAGAGTTTTTTTTTTACATTACTAATCATATCCTTGTACCATGCATGGCATTCGCGTCAAAGCATTACATTTTCATCACATTCACACTTTGCATTTCATACACTCATTGTATATCAAGAGCAAGAAAAATTGCTCATTCCATTACCTTCATCATTAATCAGCACATTCACATTCATATCTTATCTGCATTCACATACATCACCTACTACCTTCTATTGCACACATACATCATTCATTGCATTTTTAGACATGCCAAATGTAGATAGCTTTTCTCGTCTCAGGTAAATGCAATCATTAGGTATGTTCTAGGCAGGTGCGCCATGTGCCGATCCCAATAGTTTGTTCCCTCAAAGTCAGTGCTCCAAGCGCTGGTCTCATAACACAATTCAGAATCTCAGTACTCCTTTAGACCCCCAGTGGTCCCTCAGAGCCCAAGCGCTCCTTCAGACCCCCAGCGGTCCCTCAGAGCCCAAGCGCTCCTTCAGACCAACAATGGTCCTTCAATCCAGATCACACGTCGCGTTATCGAGCGACCGACGGATCATCCGGCCCCAGGCCCTTCAGACTAGCTGTGTCCGCCTAAAAAACACAGTGCACGTCCTTCGAGGTGCGCAAATCAGGTCAACGACCTGACCTTGCCCCCATGGCCGCTCGAAAAAGGCCACCCCCCAAGCAGACCGTTTTACTAGTACCGTTGCTAGTTTGCGCTCCATCAGACCCATTGGTCCATCAGGCTTAGGCATGCCCTTCAGACCTCGTCGGTCCTTCAGTTTAATTCCAATCAATGCGTCAAGCATCGGCTGCGAGTTAGACCATCAGAGCCCCAAGTGCTCCTTCAGATCCCCAGCGATCCTTCTTTACTTTTGTTCTATGTAAACCCTTTTTTTTATGATTTTCTCAAAAAGAAAAGGTTTTGACAAAATTAGTGTCTTTTTATCTTTATTTCTATTTTACTCGAGAAATTTGGAAGCCCTTCATATTTCCTAGTAAAATATAAATAAAGAGGGGCAGCTGTCATACCCTAATTTTGTCCGTTAGGTTAAAGCGATTTGTTTTTCTAAAATAATAATAATCTTGTAGACATTTGATTTTAATCGGTTTCTTGTTTCATTTTCGAAAAATCCCAAAAAAATGTTCCATGGTGCACACGTATTATTTTTAGTCGCGTACACGCGTTAGTCTTAACATTTTTGCGTTGTTGCGTGCACATGTTTTTTTAACCACATACGCGTGTCATTCCTAATCGTATGCGTGTCACTTGTCATCATGCGCGCGTGTTATTCCTAATCATGTACGCATTTTTTCTAATCGCGGGCGCGTGTTCACTTCTCGTCGTGTACGAGTGCTCATTTTAGTGCTCGTTATTTCATGGTTATAGGTATTAGTTTAATAAGAAAGTGTAATAAAAATCAGATTTGAATAATTGCTTTTCTATTATTATTACTATAATCAGTTTTTTTTTTACAAATAAAAAAGTCAACTTTAGTACATACATGTAGACAAAAAAATTAAATACAAAGTAGTACAAAAAATTAATTAAAAGCAACAACTAAATAAAAAGCAAGGCAGCACAAGCTGCTGTCCTTGCTGAAAATCTCTGAGCATTATGCCAAAGCCCATTTCTTCATCCTCTTTGATCCTTTCCATTTTTGCTCCAACAAAGCAGCTTTGGCAGGCTGCAAGCTGTCTGCTTCTCTCCACCTCCTCTGCTCCACTACTCTGCAAAATCATAACAACAAAATTTGTCCCATTAATTGAGTACTCTATAAAAAACTCTGCTGAGAAACAGAGAAGGGGGGCACTATTATTGTAAGGGGTGAACCGGAGGGCACGGTGAAAAAAAAGAAAGAAAAGAAAAAATAGAGAAACACACAACACAATCACACAGAACAGAAAACCAGAGAGAGTATTTCACTTCAACCTCTTCCAACTTCCAAGTTCGATCTCTGTTTCTCATAAGCCATTTTTCTCAACTTAAATGAACAAGATGGTAGCTTTGTACAAACTTGGATCTCTGGGACAGTGTGATTAGTTTCCTCATCAAAAACTCTCAACTTTCTTACTCACCACCTCCTCTCTCCTACAACCACCACTCTCTCCCACTATAACAACACCACCGTGAGCCACCACAAACAGAACCACGGTCTGAGCCCCCAAACCGCCGCACCACCACCGCCATAGCCGACTCTCACCCGCCGTCAACCCCTACCAAACAGCCACCACGGCGCACCAACAGCCACCCCCTTTTCGCTCCGTTCGCAAAACCAACCCCACCGTCGCAGCCGTGACCTCCGGCGAACGTCCACCACCACTGTTTCTCTCTCTTCCCACCACCGTCACCGTCGATCTCCCCTCTCTCACCGTGGTCCTCCTCCGTTGCCATCGCGTACACCACCGTGACCCTCCTTGGCCGTTGTACGCCACCCATCGTAGCACGCCGGCGCTGCCACGTTACCCACCGTGGTGGCTTTCCTCCCGGTGAGACCTCCATCGTCGCCGTAACCCTCTCTCGCCCTCTGTTTCATCATCTGTTCTCAGACCCCGCCATCTCTCTCAGTTCATCACCTATGTTCCTCTTCTCACGACCCAGCACCTCCACCGCACCATCTCTGGCGAACCTCCGCCATTGTCGTCGCCACACTGTGCTCCCTCCTCGTTTTCAACCCCCCATGGCCATCACCGTTCATCCCTCGCTAGCTTCTTTCTCCAATCCCCTTCGTTCTTTCGTCCCTCTCCTTTCCCTCTCTCTCCCTAGAAACCTCACTTTCTCTCTCTATTGAAAATGGTTGCGGCGCTGAGACAGTATGGAAAATTAGGTTTAGGCTTTAATTGTTTCCCAGATATATTCTTGTTTCCCATTTTAATTTTATTTTTTTTCAATTTTTAATTTCAGATTACTAATACAACCCCCACGTTTACTTCATACACCCCCTCATTACGGCCCATTTCTTTTTTCGCAGCCCAGCCTACAAAAACAAGCTGGGCTCGCTATTCGCACCTCCTTTTTAAAAAATACAATATCCTGCGCCTTTTCACACCCCTTTTTAAATACGCACACCATTTTCCTTCTCTTTCCTTTTTTTAAAATTTCTTTTCTACAAATAAACATTTTCTTTCACAAACCTTTTTTTTCCAAGTAACGAATAAATGTCTTCCCAAACATAAAAAATGGTTTGTTACTAATGGTCACTCTGAGCGTAGCTTGTTTGACCGTTAACAGCCCTAGTTTTCAAACGAGCTATGAGTAATGACCACTCTGAGTTTTACTTGTTTGGTCGTTGCGAACACCTCTCCCAATTTCAACAAAACAAATAAAAAACACCAAACACACAAACATTTTCTACCCAAGAACTACGTTTGATTTGATTCTCTACCAGGAGATACGTAGGAGCGGAGGGCGGCCGACCTCTGTCAATTGCATTAATAAAAAACCTTTTTTTTCTTTTAATTCATTTCTCTCCTTTTTTCTCAAACACTACAAAAACAACTAACTGTTTATCGAGTCTTTTTTATTAGTATTATTATAAGGGTAAAATCATTATTTTTGAATTAATAAACATTTACACATTTAGTTAAAAGGTAACCTTCCTTAGGAAGGATGTCGTAGGGTGCTAATACCTTCCCTACGCATAAACGACTCCCGAGTCTAAATCTGGCCGCAAGTGATAACTCATATTTATATGAGTTATTTATACTTATTCAAAGTTAAATCATGCAAGTTCTCTGGCAATAGTAGGTTGTTTCTATTAAGTTTCTGTTAGTTTATTGCTTTTAGTTAGAAAGGGGCTAAATTACAAGTTCTAGGCATTTTGGTGCCAATTGGCGCCTTTGTGAGCGTTTTGATGCTTCTTGTGTTTGTGCAGTAATCTGAACGTGGCAACGTCTCTCATCACGTCTGAAGAAGGGCAGCAGAGCAAGAAGAAAATATCTATTTTTGGCGCGCAGAAATGATGGCCAAAGATCTAGAATGAAGAAGATCTTCTCTCTCCTCAGCGCTGACGCGGCTGACGCACTGTAGCAGTGCGGTGTCACTTCAGGGCAGAGTCAACTCGCAAGCAAGCTTGGAAGGGGGGAATGACATCAGCAAGCATGTGACCCTCTTTTGACCATGGCTATTCTCTCTCTACAAAAAGGCAAGGGTGCACCATGCGGATCAGACGATCCATTCATCATCCACCTTCCTCCATTTTTCAGAGATAGTTTTTCTAAAAGAAGTTCTGGACACAGACTTCTTCATTTTAAATTTTCTCAAGCCAATTTCATCTTCATTCGCAACCATTACTGTGAAGCTCAGACGTTGTAACGTCTTTACAGCGTGCATGAAGGAAGGCCACTTAGGCGTATCTTTTGCGTTTAGTCTCCTTTTCTCTATGTACGGTATTTGGATTTTAACTCCTCTTATTTCTGTAAGGATGCTCAGCATGAGCTAAACATTGGTAGTTGGGTTGTTGTTTTGCATGTAATGAACCTCTAGTTTAATGTTATGAAGTATTGATGTTTATGCGTTTTAAATCTTTGCATGTTAATATTTCCAAACTTGTTTTGAACTGGCCACTTAAAATAAGTAGATTCATAGGTACAGACATGGTCTATGAAAAGAACTCAAAGATTTATGTGAATGAAAAGGTGCACTAAAGACATTTAGGCATTTTTATCTAAGTCTAGACATAGAATGGATAATAGTTCATAGGACATTGCTGTGGGTACTTAAAATACAGGAGTAGGCCTACTTAGAACCTAGACATAGGAATTCTAGTACTTGAAGCTCTGACGTTTTGTGACTGAAAAGCACAGCTCTTTTGCAACAGCGTTCAAACGTTATAACGTCTATACAACATAGCATTTGTACGTTAACGTGTAAACGTTATAACGTCTGACTAGAGGAGATTTACTTGCATGCAGCAATCCAACTCATACTCTTCCATATTCACACCACTTCTCATTACTTGCTTTATTTATGTTCTTAGTCTTAATACCAACTTTTAGTGCCGATTTGTTACTTGTTTCACTTGTGTTTTAAAGACTTGAACTTGAAAGTAATCAATCCTCGTGGGAACGATCTCTTACTTTTTATCCACTTTATTACTTGTACGACGTGTATACTTGCACTGATATTGCGATTATAAACACCACGACGCAACAAGTTTTTGGCGCCGTTGCCGGGGATTGTATTTAACTTTTATTGCTCAACAAGAATTAAAACACTAGGTGAAAGAATTCTGCTGTGTTGTTTGTTGTTTTTGTGAGTGAACAGGTAAACGTTACAGCGTATGCTTAGTTCCAGTTCAAGCTCTAGTTCAACAGAACCAGGGAGTGGATCTGAGCCTGAATTCTATCCAGAACCTGAAAGAACCTTCAGGCGACTAAGGAGACAACAAAGGTTAAGAAGGCAGCAACAACACAGCAATTTCAGCCACCAATCATGTCTGAACATGGTACTGGTGGTAGAAGCTCTAGAGGTGGACGCACTCCAAGAGGAGGAAGGCACTCTGATGCTGGAGGTAGGACGTGGTCGTGGACCACAAACTCATACAGAAACCTATGTTGATGATGAACACTGGCAGAGACAGCAACTCATCAATGCAGGGCCACAAGACATGGTCAATGACAGAGACAGGCCTATGCGTGATTATGCCGTGCTCAATCCTGCCCATTTACAAACAGGCATTGCAAGACCACCTATTCATACTGGTCACTTTGAATTCAAGCCAATGATGTTCCAAATGCTGCAGACTGCAGGGCAATTTGGGGGTTTTCCTCAAGAAGATCCTTATGCACATCTAAGGCAATTTTTGGATGTGTGTAGCAACTTTGTCATCCCTGGAGTCTCAGAAGATGCCTTCCGATTGAAGCTATTTCCATATTCTCTTAAGGATAAGGCCAAGAATTGGTTGAACTCCTTAGAGCCAAATTCAATTCACACTTGGGATGAGCTAGCTGAGAAATTTCTTGGAAAATACTTCCCTCCCAACAAAAATGCCAAGTTAAGAAATGACATCACTTCCTTCAAACAAAGGGAAGGGGAATCATTATTTGAGGCTTGGGAAAGATGGAAGGAATTACTAAGAATGTGCCCACACCATATTCCCGTGGTTATTCAAATGGAGACTTTTATAATGGTTAGATCACCTACCAGGCTTATACTTGATGCTTCATCGGGGTGTCATATTGAACATGTCTTTCTCTGAGGCATGCAGACTTATTGAAGACATAGCCACTCATAATGCCCATTGGCCTTCTGAAGATTCACTCCCGGAAAGAAGGCTGGTGTCCATGAGATAAGTGAAGTAACTGCCCTTTCTGCTCAGGTTGCTTCTCTGACCAACATGATTAAAAACTTGAGTACCCCAAACGTGGCAACGTCTGAAAACAGACTGCTGCAGCAGCTTGAACCAACACCATCTGGGGGAGTAGTGTGTGTCTATTGTGAAGGAGGGCATGTCTACGAAGAGTGTCCCCATAACCCTCAGTCTGTAAACTTTGTATCACATAACAAAGGTAACAGTCCCTTCTCCAACTTTACAATTCAAATTGGAGAAATCACCCAAATTTTAGTTGGAAGAACAACAATTCTTTGAATGCTAGCGATGCTGCTCCTGCAATACCCCCAGGATTTCCCCCTCAACAACAAAAGCAGTATACGCAGAATAACAACAACAGTTTGGAAGCCTTGATGAAAACTTTCATAAGTGATTGTAGGGCAACCTTACAGACCCATGAGTCTTCAATCAAAACTTTGGAGAACCAAATTGGACAGATAGCCTCAGCTCTTACTCAAAGACAGAATGGATCTCTTCCATCCACAACTGAAACACCATCTTCATCAAAGTCAAATGGTAAAGATGTGGTGAATGCACAGGTAAATGCTATCTCATTAAGAAGTGGCACTGAGTATCCAGAACCATCTATGCCTAAGGAATCTGAGGTGCCAGAGGAGGAAAAGGAAAAAACAAAGTGGAGAAAAAGAGAAGAATATTCCAGATATTGTGATCTAAGCCAGACGTTACAACGTCTAGTTCTGAACCAGGAATCAAGACTGTTCCTAAGCTTGTACCTGAATATCCTCCTCCACCCTACCCTCAAAGACTAAAGAAAGCTCATGAAGACAAGCAATTCAGCAAGTTCATGGAGATGCTAAAACAGCTACACATAAACCTTCCCTTGGTTGAAGCTCTACAGCAGATGCCAAACTATGCCAAGTTCCTAAAGGATATCATCACCAAAAGAAGAAGGCTAGGGGAGTTTGAAACTATTGCTTTAACTGAAGAATGTAGCTTAATCATGCAGAATAAACTCCCTAGAAAACTGAAGGATCCTGGCAGTTTTACTATACCATGCTCCATTGGAGATTTTTACCTTGGCAAAGCTTTATGACTTGGGGGCAAGTATTAACTTGATGCCCAAGTCCATTTATGAAAAACTTGGTATAGGAACTGCCAGACCTACTTCTTTAAGTCTTACTTAGCTGATAAAAGTAGAGTTTATCCTGAGGGCATATTAGAAGATGTTTTGATTAAAGTTGACAAATTTGTTTTTCCAGTGGACTTTGTTATTTTAGATTTTGATGCAGATAAGGAAGTTCCTATCATCTTGGGGCGACCATTTCTAGCCACTGGAAGGACACTCATTGATGTGCAGAAAGGAGAATTAATCATGAGGGTCAATGACCAAGAAGTCAAGTTCAACGTCCTCAACGCACTCAAGTATCCAGAACCTAACACAGAGGAATGTTCCTTTGTGGTTGCCCTTGACCATGTGGTTCAAAAACAATTCAATAAAGATAATGACCACTTGGAGAAGATTCTGGGCAATGATGAGATTCAAGAGTTGTTATCAGAAGAAGCTGATCCGTTAAACGTTACAACGTCAACACAGACGTTGTCACGTCTGACTCCCTGTACCCAGGCGTGGACAAAGAAGTATGAATCTTTGGGGCAAGAAGACTCCAATCTCAAGAAGATAGTCCTTCCATTGAAGAACCACCCACTGGAATTGAAGGTGTTACCTGATCACCTGAAGTATGCCTTTTTAGGGGAAAATGATTCTTTACCTGTGATCATTTCTTCTAATCTCTCACAAGAGCAGGAAAGTGATCTCATTAGCACCTTGAAAAGGCACAAGAAAGCCATTGGTTGGCAAATGGCAGATATCAAGGGTATCAGTCCCACAATCTGTATGCACAGAATTGTCTTAGAAGAGAATGCAAAGAACAGCATTGAAGGACAAAGGCGATTGAACCCGATAATGAAAGAGGTGGTCAAGAAGGAAATCATCAAATGGTTAGACGCAGGAATCATCTACCCAATCAGTGACAGCTCATGGGTGAGCCCAGTTCAATGTGTACCAAAGAAGGGTGGAGTTACTGTGGTGACCAATGACAAAAATGAATTGATTCCAACAAGAACAGTGACTGGATGGAGGATATGTATGGACTACAGGAAGCTGAACAAAGCAACCAAGAAGGACCATTTTCCTCTGCCATTTATTGACCAGATGTTGGATAGACTTGCAGGCAAAGAATTCTATTGTTTCCTTGATGGTTACTCAGGATATAACCAGATAGCTATTGTGCCTGAGGACCAAGAGAAGACCACATTCACTTGTCCTTATGGTACCTTTGCCTTCAGAAGGATGCCATTCGGGCTGTGTAATGCACCTGCAACATTCCAGAGGTGTATGATGGCTTTATTCTCAGATTTTATTGAAAAATCCATGGAAGTTTTCATGGATGACTTTTCAGTCTATGGAGACTCATACAAGGCATGCTTGGATAACTTAGAAGGAGTTTAATAAGATGTGAAGAACCAACTTAGTACTCAACTGGGAGAAATGCCACTTTATGGTTCAAGAGGGAATTGTTTTGGGGCATAAGATTTCAAAGAAAGGGTTGGAGGTTGATAAAGCAAAAATTGATGTTATTGACAAATTACCTCCACCTACCACTGTCAAAGGTATTAGAAGTTTCTTAGGGCATGCTGGTTTTTACAGAAGGTTTATCAAGGATTTCTCAAAAATTTCCAAACCTTTGTGTCTGCTGCTGCAACGTGATAACGTCTTCAACTTTGATGAGCATTGTCATGAAGCCTTCCAGAAATTGAAGACTGCCCTTGTAACAGCTCCTGTGATAGTCACTCCTGACTGGTCCAAACCATTTGAATTAATGTGTGATGCGAGTGACTACGCTGTGGGGGCTGTATTGGGTCAAAGGTATGGCAAAATTTTTCACTCTATCTATTATGCTAGTAAAACCTTAGATGATGCCCAATTAAATTATACTGTAACTGAGAAAGAGTTACTGGCTGTTGTATTTGCTTTTGACAAATTTCGATCATACTTGGTGGGTGCAAAAGTTATTGTTTTTACTGATCACTCAGCCATCAAGTATTTGATTCTAAAAAAGATGCAAAGCCACGACTCATCAGATGGGTTCTCCTCCTCCAAGAATTTGACTTGGAAATTCATGATAAAAAGGGGGTGGAGAACCAAGTTGCTGATCATCTTTCTAGGCTTGAGAATGTTGATGCAGGTACAGGTGCAGAAGAGATAAAAGAAAATTTCCCTGATGAAAAACTGCTGACAGTAGCCACAGTAGCTGAAGACGTTACCACGTCTATGGCAATTTCTTCAAACGTTATAACGTCTGATGCTACTGCACCCTGGTATGCTGATATAGTCAACTTCCTAGTCAGCAAGATTGTGCCTGTGGATTTCAACCATCAGCAAAAAAAAAAAGTTCTTCCACACCGTGAAGCACTATTTTTGGGATGAGCCCTATCTGTATAAGATGTGTCAAGATCAGTTGCTTAGGAGATGCCTTGCTGAAAGAACAACTTCATGTGTTACAACAATGTCATGCATCACCTTATGGAGGACATTTTGGAGGAACCAGAACTGCAGCAAAGGTGTTACAGTCAGGATACTATTGGCCAACACTCTTCAAAGATGCTCATGAATTAGTGAAAAGCTGTGATAAATGCCAAAGAACTGGAAACATCTCCAACAAGCAAGAAATGCCATTGACAAATATCCTTGAAGTGGCTGTTTGATGTTTGGGGAATGGACTTCATGGGGCCATTTCCTATGTCTCATGGAAACTTATACATTTTGGTAGCTGTGGATTATGTGTCAAAATGGGTGGAAGCCATTGCATTGCCCAATAATGAGCCAAATCAGTCAGCAAATTCCTTAAGCAAAACATCTTCACAAGATTTGGTACTCCAAGAGCTATAATCAGTGATGAAGGCTCTCACTTCTGTAACAAGCTGATTGAGAACCTATTGGCTAAGTACGGAGTGAAGCACAAGATTGCTACAGCTTATCACCCACAGACAAGTGGTCAAGCAGAAATTTCCAACAGAGAAATTAAAAGGATACTTGAGAAGATGGTTGGTCCAAACAGGAAGGATTGGTCCCTGCACCTTGATGATGCATTGTGGGCG
>CM076847.1:114850061-114936090 GCA_039519185.1 Astragalus membranaceus
AATAAGGTAAGTCATTACTATCATGATTGTCAGCCTTGGTTTCATAGAACAGACTAACATGTATGCTTAAAATCAGATTAATGTTTGATTCTCCGCTAGATTTTATGGTGTAATGCAATTCCAACCGTGTGGAAAATAGATCATGTTCATGGATTAACAAAAATTTAGAAAAGCTATATTTGCCTCTGCCATTCTCCAAGTCTATTAGTTTTTGCACATGGCATAGCCACTACAAAGTCATAGACCTCCATTCCACTACTTTGATAATGCAAGGCCATGGTGTGTTTTGTTTTATGTTCTGCGAGTAACATATCAGATAGTCATCGAAACTCCATAGATTTTCTCTAATTCTGTCTACTTAGAGACAACCATTATGATGTTAGTTGCCGGCTTTGGCTCGAATTTTATGCAAGAGAAAGACTGACTCGTGTATAGAATGTCTAAGTCTATTTCACAAATATTGGAACTATTACTGTTTCAGTCATGACATGATATGCTGCAGTAGTGAGGTGTACTCATTATTAATTTGCCCGCTCGTTCAGCAACGCTCTACAGTGTTTTCAGTGGCATATGGTGGCCAATGAATGTCAGCTGTGGTATATTGAACCATGGAATTCATTTCATCCAAAAAAAATTAATAGAACTATGAAATGATGAATATAAACAAAAAGCAGAGGAAGAGGAATGACAGAAACAGGAAGAACAGAGAGAGGCAGAAAACATAGGCAATTTTTCTGTGATTTCAGCAACAAAAACAAACAATGAAGAAGAAAATACAGTATGGAAGCAGGTCTGAATCTGATACCTTAACGATGATTCAGACATTGTCAATGAAGGTTTTCGTCCTTGAGATCTTGAAAGGAATTTATTAACCAGGTGTCATTGCAAGCAAGAAAATAAGGCACTTTTCTTCAGACCACTTTGGTATGGCTTATGCCAGCCAGCCTTATATACCACAGTTAAGGTGATGCCACGTTGAATGCCATTGTTGTGAGAGCTGGACTGGTTGGTCCAGTTCATCCTTGAACTAGACAGACAGACCCATTTGCAGTCCAGTCAAGGGTATGAAAATCTATACTATCAAATTGGATTTTGAACTTGAACCACCTATGAACTGCGTGGGAACCGGTTATTCAATGTCAGAACTGGTCCAGTTCAGCAGGCCCAAACATGTTAAAAAAATTCCTAAAAGTTACATAGGTGACGATCGAAGTTGTGTACTGTTTGTAGATAGCAACTCCCCTTGCCACTATGCAACAGTTGCTTGTGTATACCTTCATATATGTACACATTTTAATTTTAATACATATACTTATTTTAATTAAGTCATAAAACCATTTCTACTACCACTAAAAACATTTGATATTACTTGATATTAAAGTATATTAAAAAAATTATATCTTCATCAGTATAGTATGTTTGTTTATAGTAAATGTACTATATAAATTTGTATGTAATATTTAATATTTAATTATTACTGGTTCTAACTATGGTTGAAATGATAAACTATAGCTTTTGTCTTCACCAGACTGGTCTGATTTTAAAAACATTGTGCACACTACACTATGAGTAGTTTTCTTGGCTGTATCCCTATTCCCTCAAAATGCCATGCGATGACTGTGCTATTGGCAACACCGGTTCACTGTTCTCTGTGTAGTTGTGCTTTTCGAAAAATTATGTTATCACCTTTTTGTGCCATTTTTTATTATTCTGATCATTGATGTCGGAGTTGATATTCTCCCCAGGGAGCTGTTGGTTTGAGGATTAGAGTGTATGGTCGGACTATGTGCTTTGTTAATTGTCACTTTGCCGCACATTTAGATGCAGTTGGTCGTCGCAATGCAGATTTTGATCATGTATACCGAACAATGTCCTTCAGCCGACCAACAAATCTCTTAAATGCTACACCTGGTACGATGGCTGTGCCTATTACTGTTTTCGTCATTTTCCTTATCCATGTATTTTATCTTAGCCTGTTTATAGATCTGGCTTCCCATTGGTGCTTTCTGTTGCAGCTGGCACTTCATCCTCTGTTTCAGTATTTCGTGGTACAAATGTATGTACATGCTGTCCATTTTATTCTTTTAAGTAATGCATTATGCACTCAACACAGTTAGATGAAGCACTGATCCTTGGCATTTGTTTCCAGTCTGCAGAAGGAATGCCCGAGTTATCTGAGGCAGACATGATTGTATTTCTCGGTGATTTTAATTATCGTCTTGATGGCATTTCATATGATGAAGCAAGAGATTTTGTTTCTCAAAGATGTTTTGACTGGCTTAGAGAAAGGGATCAGCTTCGAGCAGAAATGGAAGCTGGGAATGTCTTCCAAGGAATGCGTGAAGCAATAATAACCTTTCCTCCCACATACAAGTTTGAACGGCACCAAGCTGGTTTGGCAGGTTGGTACCCCAACACACACACACACACATAAATGGTCTCTCAAATCTGAACTTCAAGGGAACATTAACATCATAAAGCAAAATAGAAAATGAAAGTGAAGTGTAAAACGTGGCTTCTGAAGCGTTCTTTCTCTATTTATGGATTAGAAATAGAGCATGTCTGCAAATCATGCGACTCCAGTTACTGTGATCTTTTATCTGTAAAGTGTAGACCAATAAAATGCACAGGATACATTATATGAGAGGAGAAACAAGGGTGAAGGAAACCAAATGTTATGAAGTGACAAATTCTAATCATACCTCATAACAATGGTTTTCACTGCTCTCTTTATGGATGGCATATATGAACTATTGAAATAGTAGGATTGAGATGGGGAAGAGGAAGAAAGAGTAATAGAGACTCTGAATAGTACAAGTGGGGTTGGTACCCCAACACACACCCACACACACACACATGCGAATGGTCTCTCAAATCTGAACTTCAAGGGAACATTAACATCATAAAGTAAAATAGAAAATGAAGTGTAAAACGTGGCTTCGGTTGTGTCACGTTCTTTCTCTATTTATGGATTAGAAACGGAGCATGTCTGCAAATCATGCGGCTCCAGTTACTATGATCTTTTATCTGTAAAGTGTAGACCAATAAAATGCACAGGATACATTATATGAGAGGAGAAACAAGAGTGAAGGAAACCAAATGTTATGAAGTGACAAATTTTAATCACACCTCATAACAATGGCTTTCACTGCTCTCTTTATGGATGGCATATATGAACTATTGAAATAGTAGGATTGAGATGGGGAAGAGGAAGAAAGAGTAATAGAGACTCTGAATAGTACAAGTGGGGTTGGTACCCCAACACACACACACACACGCGAATGGTCTCTCAAATCTGAACTCCAAGGGAACATTAACTTCATAAAGTAAAATAGAAAATGAAGTGTAAAACGTGGCTTCGGTTGTGTTACGTTCTTCCTCTATTTATGGATTAGAAATAGAGCATGTCTGCAAATCATGCGGCTCCAGTTACTATGATCTTTTATCTGTAAAGTGTAGACCAATAAAATGCACAGGATACATTATATGAGAGGAGAAACAAGAGTGAAGGAAACCAAATGTTATGAAGTGACAAATTTTAATCACACCTCATAACAATGGCTTTCACTGCTCTCTTTATGGATGGCATATATGAACTATTGAAATAGTAGGATTGAAATGGGGAAGAGGAAGAAAGAGTAATAGAGACTCTGAATAGTTGGATCTAATTTTTCATTCTCTTGAGTGCTTGTAACTTCCATTGTCTTTCTCTATTATTAGAAATTGAAAGGTGAACCATTTCTGCATTTCAAGCTACAATCACTGCTGTTTATTTCTAATTTGTCATCAGCACTGCTTTAATTTTTTTAAAAAGGGCATGACTTCAGATTTCAATGCAATGTTTTTTTGAAGGGTATGATTCTGGTGAAAAGAAACGGATACCTGCCTGGTGTGACAGAATTTTGTATCGCGACAGTTGCTCTTCTTTGGTGGCTGAATGCAGTTTAGAGTGTCCCGTAGTCTCTTCAGTATTGCAGTGAGTGCTGTATTTTATATATCTATTGCCATTTGGGTATATGGATCAAAAAACTTGCCATGAGGACTTTGTGTATATTGTCCTAGATAAGTCTCATTATACTTGGCATGTTGTGCTTAATTCATTATGCTGCTCTCACCCCTCTATTGTTCAGCCAACTTCTTTGTTATATGAGACATGTGAAGCGAGTTACAATTGAATTGCAGATTTCTAGAATAGAAAAATACTAGGGATACAGGTACTCTTTTAATTTGGCCCCATTTTAATTTGGTCCACGTGTAACTACAATTTTGGATTCTGTTGTCTTTTGCTGTTAATACAATTTTTTGGAGTTAACACGGTGAAGTATAGGGACCAAATTGAAAGTTCGTGTATATGGACAAGTAATATTATATTTTTGGTTTGCATGTGACAACAAGCATTTTTACTTTGCCCCCACACCACAAAAACTTCATGTTAATGTAAAAGTGTCAAAATGGCAACAGTTGTCGAGGGTGACATTCAAAATTGAAAATGATTGTACAAACAGGGAGAAAATTGAATTTGTTTTTACATTTCGGGATCCATTTGAGAATGGGTGTCATATATAGGGGTAAAAATATATTTTAACCTTTACTGGTTATGTAGCACTACTATCTGAAATATTTTGGAAAACCATGACCTGATGCACCATCTTTTTTTTTCTTTCAATTGTTGTGATTAATGTCATCTCACTTTCAATAGGTACGAAGCCTGCATGGATGTTACAGATAGTGACCACAAGCCTGTACGCTGCATCTTTTCTACAGATATTGCTCGAGTAGATGAATCAATACGGAGACAGGAGTTTGGAGAGATTCTTGAGTCAAATGAGAAAATTAAATGCCTTATGAAAGAATTATGCAAGATTCCTGAAACTATCATCAGTACAAACAATATAATTCTTCAAAACCAAGACACATTGATTTTGCGTATTACAAATAAATGCACAGAAGACAACGCTTTGTTTGAAATAGTTTGTGAAGGGCAGTCTACTGTTATGGAGGATCATAAGGCAACTAACCATCAGTTGAGAGGTTCCTCTGGCTTCCCAAGGTGGCTTGAGGTAGTATTCTCTATTTAAAATATTTTTTTATAAATACTTAATTTTTTGATACATATGGACTTTTGTTTTTAGTAGTTTCTTTCCTTATACTAACGTATTGGTTAAGAGAAGTAAATCTGGACCGTACAACCGTACACGGATGATCATAATTAAAAGTTAAGTTATTTAGTCATCACATAACCGCTTAAGCAAGTCACACGACTTTTGGTTTTAATCTTAACTATTCGTGATTTGATCTATGGTCACAATTTGTTTTTCTCATCCACTCATTATGGAAGTCCTCTCACTCGATAACGTTCTCCCACTTACAACTTTAAATTTGTTAATGTACTCCCAATGGTATATCTTGCTAACGTAAGTGGGAGTCATTCAATCTTTGAGATTAATCACTTGACCTTGACCCAACAAACTGGACAGTGTTTTTGCTGTCACCGGTGGATTTTTTAAACCTTTTTTCATGGATTCAACGTTCAAGATGAAGGTTTCAAATTGTAATTGTGGTCATCACATTGTCATAGATGCATTGCCGCCTCTTTTTAACCTTTTTTCATGGATTCAACGTGAAAGATGAAGATTTCAAATTGTAGTTGTGGTCATCTCATTGTCATAGACGGATTGCTGCCGGTGCAGCTTGCTTGTAGGCCAATTTGATCCGCAATCACAGTGTGATGATGCAGTTGTGCACTGTAGCTAAGATGTTATGCCTACACCGTCATATGGTGCAGTCTGCAACTTAAATCCTTGTAAAAGAATTAAAATCCCCTAAAAGGATTGGCTCTAACAATTGGATTTAGACTAAAATGTTTTGTCCTAGAACCGGGTCTCTGAAAATTAAACTGGATTTGCTTTAGAAAAGGCACCTCTCCTACTATATGATAATTACCTGCATGTTTTATGATTCAGGTGAGTCCTGCAACTGGTATTATAAGACCAGATCAAATTGTTGAGGTATCAGTTCACCATGAGGAATTTCAAACTCTGGAAGAGTTTGTTGATGGTGTTGTACAAAACTCTTGGTGTGAAGACTCCAGAGACAAGGAAGCAGTTTTAGTTGTCAAGGTGCATGGGAATTACACTATCCAGACAAGAAACCACCGAGTCCGTGTTCACCACTGTTATTCATCAAAGAAAAACCAAATCACAGACCCTCAACCGAACGGGTCTGGACATATCCAAGTGGGTTTACTGCACCGATCTGATTTACAACATTTCAGCAGTTCATTTGATGTGGTTGACCAGCTACAGAAATTGCATATCCCTTAAAGCAGCAGTTTATGTGAGTGCATATAACTTTTATTATACTATTTTGGTTGATGAACAAATAATTAACAAGGTCTCGTAACAGACAAGACACAAGAGAATTCTTGTTTATACACGCTATAATAAGCATCTTGATAATGTTTTTTTTTTCCACAGGGAGCTTGTGGTCCAACTTGTAATCGTCGAGCTGATGCAACTGTACAGAGAAAGCAAATACAAGGCAGAGTAGCGAGACAGCTTTTAGGAGATCCATTATTTAATTTATTCGGGAAGGAGCCCAAATTATTCTGTAAATGTCTATATACCAACTAAACAAACACAGCCTACAATTGAAAGGGAAAATCCAGTGGCAAGGTACGGCAGCTGAAGCTACAACTTTTGAGTGCTTTTGGACGATGGTTTGCTCCCAACAAATATTCTGTATAATGGAATTTCGCTTCCAACAAATACTTACTAATTTTTATCATCTCATTATTTGCTTGAAGTTTTGTATAATAAAGTCCATTTAGTTAATCGACCTCCTACTTCCCGGTGTATGCGAGTGGAAGACAATCTAATCTAATATCTATTTATATAAACAAATCTCTTATAAAATTACTAATTTGGATATTTTATTAACAATACACATCTAATTTAAGGGTAAAAATGTCATTACCCTATCTTTCTTTCTTTTTTTCTTACACTCTCTCTCTTTCATTTTTCCCCTTCTTCTTACACTTTCTTTTCTCATTTTCAATTTTATATTACACTCTCTTTCTTCCTTTTTTCTTTTTACTTTTCTCATAATCAACTCTTGTCTTTCTCTTATCAATTCACTTTAGCTTTTTTAATTAAATTTCTAAATTTATACAAACACTGCTCTACTAAAATTACCTATAAAAATGTAAATGAGTCACTAAAAAACAAAAAAGAGACACCGTTTTTGAAAAAGTTATCACCTTAAAATTTTAAATTTTCTCTCCAAAATCTGTTTACACTCTTATTGATAATCTACTAAAATCAACTATCTACTAATCAACTAAAATAATCAATGGCGTGAGGTTCAGCGATTGGGGCTGATCATCCCTTAACCAAGGGTCAGGGTTTCGATCCCCACCTTGGGTACGAAGTAGCGTTAAAACTCTGGGCCAGCTGTCCTGCCCCTCAAGGCACCTACAATTCAGTGAGGGGATTAGTCACTGCGGTCGGCGGTGGATACCCTGGGTAAAACCAAAAAAAAAAATAATAATCAATTTAAACTATGTGATAACAACACTAATATATAAAAAAACACGAGATAACTACACTGATATATAAAAAAAACACAGGATTAATACTTGTCATTGATAAATAATTTTTGTGAAGACTACTATAAACCTATTATCTAAAAAACAAGAAGATTTAATGATTATTTAAACTACTAATTAATATTTTAAAAAAAATATTTCTTATTGATAATCTACTATCTCTCTTTTACTACCTACTATAATCTACTAATAATCAATTGAAACTACGAGATAATTGCACTAATATATAAAAAAACACGGGATAACTGCACTTATATATAAAAAAACACGAGATTAATATTTGTCATTGATAATTAAATTTTTTGATGACTACTACTACAAACCTACTATCTAAAAAACAAGAAGACTTAATGTCTATTTAAACTACTAATTAATATTTAAAACAAATATTTATTATTGATAATCTACTGTCTAACTTTTACTATCTACTATAATCTACTAATCAACTAAAATAATCAATTGAAACTACGAGATAACTGCACTGATATATAAAAAACACTGGATAACTGCAATGATATATAAAAAAACATGGGACTAATATTTGCCATTGATAATTTTTTTTTTTTTGACAGAATAATTATAATTTTTAAAGACTACTATAAACCTACTATCTAAAAAAATAAGAAGACTTAATGACTATTTAAACTGATTAATATTTAAAACACACATGACAAATAATTGTCACTAATACCTAAAAAAGGACAAATAATTGTCACTGATATATAAAAAACACGAGATAAATATTTCTTATTGATAATCTATTATCTATCTTTTACTATCTATTACTCCCTCCGTCCCATATTATATGACTTTTTAGCCAAAAAAAATTGTCTCATAATACATAAACTTTTAGAATCCCAATGAAACATTAATGTTTTTTTCCTATCATACCCTTCATTATTTAATAATATCTCTTTCATAACTCTACTAATTTATCTTCCCAATGTCATGAAGGTTAATTTGGTAAACTAACTCACAATTTCTCTTTCCCATATAAAATTAACTACTTTTCTTAATATGTGTGAAATGACCCAAAACGATATATAATATGGGACGGAGGGAGTATAATCTACTCATCAACTTAAATAATCAATTGAAGCTATGTGATAACTGCACTGATACATAAAAAAACACGAGATAACTGCATTGATATATAGAAAAATACGGGGATAACTGCAATGATGTATATAAAAACACTGGATAGCTGCACTGATATATAAAAAAATACAGGATAGCAACACTGATATGTAAAAAAACACGGGATAA
The DNA here is from genome assembly GCA_039519185.1 of Astragalus membranaceus. Taxonomy (NCBI): domain Eukaryota; kingdom Viridiplantae; phylum Streptophyta; class Magnoliopsida; order Fabales; family Fabaceae; genus Astragalus; species Astragalus membranaceus. Next base: position 114,858,934 of record CM076847.1, read on the forward strand.
ATGCACAGATTGTTTTTTAAACTCCTTTTTTATTTACTTTAATTTATCTTTATTTTCACGGGATAATGTTCAGACTATTTAAATACTATTTATGTTTATTCATAAAAAGAACAAAACAATACTCGTGTGCATGCACATGTATCCTAATGGTACGTGAAAGGAGAATGGATTATATTACCGGAAGAAAAGTTGAATTTACCATTTATGGTGTGCAATATATCATGAGTTCAAATCTGAACTGTACAGTAATAATCGAGACAAATAGATGAATAATTTAATGTTTGTTTATAAGAAAAAACGAAATGATGGGGTTGGTTTGGTGTCTTTTCATTGTGCGTAACTCTTATTTTCCTGTCTATTTTTTCCGGGTGTAAACGAAACTGTTTCGCTACATATTTTTTTTTCATTTGAGTAATTGCTTTTTCAATGCATTGAGTAAATGCTTTTTCAAAGTTCTAAATGTTTTAAAACTCGGACCGGTGACCGACTCGGTGAAGGTATCGGATCACTGAGTCAAGGGTCGGATCGAGAGGTCGACAGTTGAACCGCATGACCAAAACCGGAACCGGATGACTCGGACCCGGTCTCTATTTCGAGAATTTTCAATACATATATAGTATATAATATAAATTTCGTCCCTGTAAAATTAATAACTGTGTTTATTTTATATCTACTAAAATATAAAAAATTCCCAAATTTTTAGGACCTATATATTTCATACTTGTAAAACTTAATTTGCTAAAATTACACACTATGCCTATTTTATTTTTATTTGCTTGGTATATATTAAATAAATTTTAAAAGTTCATATCATGCTTCAATAAATATTTAAAACAAATTTCATAAGTTAACAACTTAATATTAAATAAATCTTTAAAAAAATACTTAATATTAAATAAGTTTGTTGAAACATAATATTAATATGGTTAATAATTTAGGAAAAGAGGTACCAATTATATATATTTGAAATAAATAATATCCTCAATAAGATTGGTAGCCTCATGGTAGCGCTTAGCATTTGCTTTCAACAGGTCAGGGGTTCAAACCCCACTAATGGCATTTTGTTGAGGGTTTTGAGTCTCTTTTGTTTTAAGTAGTTTACAAATAGTCTCACATCGCATAGAATCAACAAAACAGGAGGAGAATGAGATATAAAAGCAAGGCGTATGTCAATGGGAAACATACTTACCTAGATCGCAATCACTAGTGGGGGCCTTCGTTCGCGCGGCCCCTCCCAATTACAGTTCAAAGATTTGATAAAAAACAAAATGCACAACCCGGTCCGGTTCGAGCCGGATCACCGGTTTTTTCAAAAACCGGCCGGTTCCCACCGGTTTGCTGCATGGCCGAGCCAAAACCTTGACCGGCTCGGTTACCCCCCGCGGTTCCCGGTTCGACCGGGCCGATTTTTAAAACACTGTTCTACTCCAAAATCCCTTTCAGTGAACATTTAAAGATAAATTCTGAATATTAGAGTGCCATTTTCAGGTATGGTTGAATAATTTATAATAAAAACTGAGTTTTAGAGCCAACATGGTATCAAACCTAAGACGAACGAAAAACCCTTTTTTGACTCCACGTCTGCAACATAATAGGTTCAAATGAGCTGTACAAAACATTGTTGAGTTATAAATGTTGTTCTTCTGATAACAACTTGTTGAGAATATGAATTTTAAAAAACTAAAAGTTGTATGCTGTAATAATGGAGACAAATAGATGAGTAACTTTGGGTTTGAGTATAAAAGAAAAATCGAAATTCTGGACATTTTGGCGTTTCATTTCATTCTAAGTAACTCTTCTATTTTCCTGTCTACTTTTTCCAGCTGTAAAACTGTTGGGCTATATTTTTTTTTCATCTCTGCAATTGTTCTTTGAATGGATTGACAGTTCTACTCCAAAATCTCTTTCAGTGAAAATGCAAAGATAAATCCTGAATACCCCCGAGTGGCATTTTCAGGTTTGGTTGAATAATTTATAATAAAAACAGAGTTTTGGAGCCGACATAGTATTAAACCTAAGACGTACAACAACCTTTTTTTGACTCCCCATCTGCTTCTCGATCCCCTTGCAGAACAACAGTCTTTCCATTTTCAATCCAGGAAGCATCTTGTTTATTAAGCTCTTGAGACATCATGACCTTCCGGCTTAATATGTTGTATATCTCCTTTACAACTGTTTGAAAAGCCGCTGCTACATTTGATGAATCAAGAGCTGAAGTCTCCATAAAGAACAATCCCTGTGCCTCAGCTAAGGCCCTGCCTTCCGCGGTAGACACCTCCCTCGCATCCTTAAGATCTGACTTGTTCCCGACAAGAATTGTGACAACGTTCATGTCAGAATGAGCTGTTAAATGATACACCATTCTTAATCCTTTTTTCATCATATTCAAAGCAACAATATGTGAATATATGTTTTTGAAGCAAAGCAACAAAAGAAACAATTGCCCCATCAACACACATAATTAAAACAACACTCACCATATCACTAATTAATATTTTATCCAGTTTATGACAAGATATATGATCTGGCGCATGCATGCATATATGTAATATAATAGCAAAAAGGCTGGCATAAAAATGCAGAAGTTCAAAAGCAGAAAACAGATAACCTAAAAATATGTACTTTTGATGAAGTTGGTTAAGAACCTAAAATGAATATATGCAATTCAGAATTTACAAAACAAAATCACCTTAAGAAAAAGAATAAAGATATTATCTTGATTTACATATAGGACCATATGTAAACCCAAACCTCGTCAAATTTGTGTCAAATGTTTTCCTATGCTGTATCAATGCCAAATGATTGAGAAGTTAACAATGTCCTAGATCAGTTACCTCAACTCAAAGAAAATAAGCACAAGAAAAACTTCAAAAAAGTAAAGAATGATTCAAATGCAATTATAATTCTTACTGTGAAGTTCGTTAAGCCATCGACCGACGCTATCAAATGTTTGGCGCCTGCTAATGTCGTATACCACAAGCGCTCCAACTGCACCCCTATAATATGCTGACGTAACAGCTCTGAACCTTTCCTGCCCAGCTGTGTCCCATATCTGCGCTTTAACTTCCTTTCCATTAATTTGCATTTTCTGAGTTTGGAATTCTACTCCTATGGTTGACTTTGAGTTAGGATAAAATTCATCCCTGGCAAATCTTGCAAGTAAATTTGATTTCCCAACAGCTGAATCACCAATTAAAACAATCTTGAAAAGGTAATCCTCAGTCTTCTCTTCTTCATTATAAAAAGCCATCTGTCAAGTCCCAAGGCTTGCCAGCGTAGAACCGAATCAACAATAAATAACTATCATGGATTCTGGCTCTCTCTGATACTAGAATATCACCTAAGATGAGAACAAGGATCAGAAACACAAGAACAGCTGCTAACAAAGAAATCTGGAAGACAGAATAGATATATTAGAGACAGATTGTATTTCAACAAAAATCTTAAGATAAATGTAATATCTACCTTATGAAGTAACAGTTGACTGTTTCTATAATACAGAACTGCATCCACCATCAGAAACCAGACCTCAATTCAAATGAGCCAAAACTTTCTGGAGCACCTGAAAGCATCAGGTTCCAAAATATATACCTTAGTCAAATGAAGTATTATAACCAGAAGGAAAGGAGGAGTAGAAGAAGAAGAAGCATGTGAGAGGTGCTGTTTATTCCATGACTTTCATTCAAGGCATTGTTGATGACACTTGTATTTATATTTCAACAATAATCGTCTCGAGCGAAAAGAAATGCCACTAGAGAATAAAATCAAAGATAATATTTCCCAAAGATACATGAAATTCATTTCCCTAAATTGTTGCAAATGCACCAATTAACTATGGATGTAGCAACACAACCAAGAAGCGGAAAGGGGATTGCAAAGTTTATAATTTCAAAACTCTCATCCCTTAGTGTCAAAATGTGACTCCGACGGAAAGACAGTTGAACTGTACCATAATTTATGACAGGTCAACAGAAACAGAAAATTTTGAACCCTTTTAATTTCTGTGATGCAAAGCTAGAAGGGGCATCAAATTTTTCAAAATTCAATGTTTCACCGATCAATTTAAAAAAACCTTGCTCTGGAAGAGAGGGATCTGGTTTTTTTAGAGTTACATTTTTCTCCTTGGAATATGGATAACACCAAAACATGGTACTGGATGTCTTAGCACCCACGGGTTCCTTCTGTGCCTTCTCACCCCGAGGTTGGCATATGGGAGGGGAAACTAGAGAAACATGATGAAGGATGACCAACAGTGATAACTTTCTCAGGAAAGGAAAAGGAATGATCAGAAGAACCAGAAGAGTTGCAACTTAAGTTATTGAACTTCTTCAGAAATATGTTTTAGCTATGGTTAAAACACGCTAGAAGGTAATATATATATATATATATATATATATATATATATATATATGTATATATATTCTGTTTGCTTCCTAGTGTGATTTTTTAAATAAAAAAACATAACATAGCATGCTAAATCTTTTTTCCTCCTGCATAACAAAATTCGAAGTATGGAATGCTAAATCAGTTGATGAGATATATGTAGGAACAGGTTGTCCAAATTAAGGTTGATATTGATTTCGGCTTGCAACAAGGCACTTCCCAGTTCCCACAGCCAACCTATGGTTAGATTGATAAAGTAGCAAGCTCTATGCAAAGGGAGGGAAGTAAAAGAAAAGACCACTAACTGTCTAAGCATAATTCAACCCACGAGTTTTTTTAGAGGGAAACTTCCTTGACCCCTGAAAAATACTTACTAGCAAAGGCAAAGGTGACTTGTGATTTATAATTCTAGAAGTGAACTAGAAGTGAATGGGGCAGTTATTTTATGGATCTCTGGATACAAACTACAAAGTTCTGCAGAGGTAAAGTCAGCAAATATAAATACCTCAACCAACTTCTCTCCTTGTTTCCCCTCAGCCTCTTTAACTCCAGTTTACCCTTCCACTCAGTCCTTATAATCTCAAACCCTGTTAATATGTAAAAAAATGTATTAGATCATTCTTGCCAAGAGATAAAAAAAATTCCTTGCATGTGATAGGATATTAAAATATTAAATAAATATAGTGGGCGGTTATTGTCTTGTTGGCAGGTACTATCTTGTGGGCGGTTACGTTTGTGTTGTAGTAACTGTCAGGGCTGTCTTGTGTTGTATATATTGTATTGTTCAGTTGTTAGGAGAAGGCAAGTATGAATTTGGGAAATTATTCCTTTGGGAGAGGCCTCTATAGAGCCTTCTGGGAGACCCTAGACTTCTCGAATTGCCTAGTTTATCATTTAGGTTGTAATTTCCGTTTATCACCATTAATATACGGTTTTAATTGTTCTACTGAGTGATAAGGAATTCTGGTATCTATCAATTGGTATCAAAGCATTCGATTCCGGGTGATCAAAGGGATCCAATACGAAGGAAAATGGAGACTAGAGTAAAACGAATAGAGCAGCGTATGGATGGTATGGAAGCCAAGATTGAAGAAATCAAGCGACGCATCCGAACGCTGGATTCGGAACACGGGAGACGTCGAACTTGTCGGCATCATGCTCCGAGTCGCAGAAGTGGGAACAGAATTGAATCAAACACGGTGAATAGAAACCAAAAGCCATTCGTGAAAGAAGATCGTGATGAAACAGAGGAGAAAGTTGAAAAGATCTTTTCAGAATCGAAATCAAGGAAACCAAAAGGAAGGAGAGCAAGAGACGAATCTGAGAAGGAGAGAATCGAAGGTTCAGTGACGAACCTTTGGGCGCTGTCGCGAAACCAACGGGGGCGGAGATCGAGGGTGATGAGGAAGCGCCGTGGGAAGAATGGATGCCAGAAGATTCGCCGGCGACGACGGCAGGTGGAGGCACGACCTTGACTGAGGCGTGGCCAGCGAACGGATTGGTGGAGCCGTCTTTCTCTCTCTCCACGAAGGGATGCGACGCACAGAGCGATAATGAAGAGGAGGCGCAACCAGAAGAAGCAACGCCGGAGGCGCTGCTGGGAGAATCTATGCAGGAGAAGGAAGAAGGTGGAGCAACCTTGGAGATGGTGGAAATCGTTTGCGACGGAGACGTGTTTCTTTCTCTCTGGAACGAGAAGCGCAACAAAATTGGGAACGAGAGGAACGCTGGAACAGACTGGCTTTCATGGAAATTGGGCCCTGTGACTGAATTAATGGGTCAGGCCCAATCATTGATACTTACACCTCCCCAATTCACTAATAATAGGGGGGTGTTACAAGTAAAAAGGGAAATGGCCCAAAAGGAGAATCTTACTTTTCTTTCAAGAACAGAGGGTTTAGAAAGGACAAGGTATCCTCCATATACACTGTTGATGGCTGAAAATATATCATATGATCCCGGAGGCAACTTTTATGTTTCGAGCGTTGCTTGGTCATCATGCTTCAAACTATGGGATCCCGGTGGAAGACTATAAATTGTTTGTCATTGTTATCTTCACCTTGAGGACAAGGTGAATGTTTAAGGGGCGAGTAATGATAGGATATTAAAATATTAAATAAATATAGTGGGCGGTTATTGTCTTGTTGGCGGTTACTATCTTGTGGGCGGTTACGTTTGTGTTGTAGTAACTGTCAGGGGCTGTCTTGTGTTGTATATATTGTATTGTTCAGTTGTTAGGAGAAGGCAAGTATGAATTTGGGAAGTTATTCCTTTGGGAGAGATTAGGCCTCTATAGAGCCTTCTGGGAGACCCTAGGCTTCTCGAATTGCCTAGTTTATCATTTAGGTTGTAATTTCCGTTTATCACAATTAATATACGGTTTTAATTGTTCTACTGAGTGATGAGGAATTCTGGTATCTATCAGCGTGACACTATCTAATTGTTAGGAGAAGGCAAGTATGAATTCTGGTATCCATGTAGCCAACACTATCTAGTGTGTCATGAACCAATTAGCACAAAAGTTTATGATATTGGGTAAAAGCACATGAATGGTTTAATATTTTGGAAACCCCCTCACGCAAGATTCCTTTGGGCTTCAAAGATGGACACGGAAGAGGCCATTGAAATGGGTAAAAGCACATGAAGAGGTTGTTGGATCACAAACACTTGGCATAATTTCTTGTTGACACTTTACTGCACAACATTCAATCGCACACAACATCCAGTCCCATGCTAGATCTAAGGACAGAGACAAAATTTTGAAAGCATTTTAATCAACCTATATAATCCAAAAAAACAGCATGGATATCCAAGTTATGATTGGAACAACCAGTTTTTGCAGCTATAGCTAATAATGAACCCTAATATTGACAAAACACTATCTTCTTAGTCTTTCAAAATTATTTTCCAAAATAAAGTGGTTCTCACACATGTTGAGAGAAAACACCACCAACTAACTAATTACAATTCCTCTGGACTATTTGAGCACTTTGTATGCAGGGAACTGCAACCTTTTCCACACAAGTCCTCAGCTCTTGATATTAATATCAACAGACTGATTTTCCTCATTACCACATTAGTCGATTGACTGTATATAATCCAAATGCAAACTCTTATCAGGTTAGTAAATGGAGAAGAAGCGAAAAATCTCTTACAAACTCATTTAGAGATAGTAACATTAGTAAATGGAGTACATTTTTAATCAGAATTTAACACTTTCTAAAATCTGTCTCCAAAACACATACTAGAATAGAACCCTTGAATATAACCGATTTCTGTCAAAAGCCTGGCTAACAAATTGTGCTAGTAAGTAGTAACAATGACATGACAATATTAAGACCTGTGTGTAACCCTATTTTACGCTGAAATTAGATATTTGATAATACACCTCCTCATCAAAACCAAACCCAGTGCAGACCAAAGGCGATGATATTGTCACACTCAATTTACCCAACTATTACAGACCACCCTCAATTATTACATTACATGTTCTGACAACTAGTTAAGCAAGTATAATATAACGCAAATAATAATAAAATTAATAACAATAAAAGCTCAAGCAATCCAGTTTAGACAAGTTTGCAATGTAAACTGAAAAATCATCAGATACATTAATCAATCAAATTTGGGGTTATAAATTACAAAACACGTTTCAATAACAAAAAAGTGTTAGAGAGAGAGACAGAAGAAAAGGGGGGAATTCACAGGGAAAATAACGAAACAGAAATGAAGTCGGGATATAGGAAATATTATAATAATGTATATACCGTGATATGATTGAAGAGGAAGGGGAGATGGATTGGCTGAGAGAATTAGCAAAAGCCGAGAGGAAGATGATGTGATTGGAAGAAGAGAGAGAAGGGATCTACCGTTCTAGGCTCTCTCTATAGGGCGGATATTGGTCTGATTTCAACGTTTGCGCCTTCGAGTTATTTTCGTGAAATTACTATCCTCTTTTGAAGAAAATAAATTTCATTGATATTTTTAGAAAGTATTTCTACCAAAAATAAATAAATTTCTACCCATTTTTTTTTATGAAAACAAAGGGTTTAATCCGTGTATATATACGCCGTAAAATTTATTACATCATCAACCAATAAAAGCACATGATATGAATGATTTTTAAGATAATTGAGAGAAAGTCAAGCTATTTTTATGATATGTCATTTCGTGATTATTTGATGTAGTAAAAATCTTGCACAACAACCATGTATATAAATCAAATCCAAAAACAAATTACTTAATGGATTTAATTTATATACACAATAAGTGTATAAATATTTTACATTTTTTGTTAATTATAAGTTGACACATCACTAAAAAAAGTTTGTCTTGATTAAAAAAAAGTTAATCAATTAATAACCATCTTATATATCTTATGAATTATTATTAGATGTGGTTGTAAAAAGGTTTACGCCGATTGTGCTAAGGAAGCATTATAAAGAGTTATGTAATAATAAAAGTGGGGCTTGACTTAGAGTAAACCCGTCAAGCACCACTCTATTAATCTTCACCCAAAGTTAGTAAAAAAATATAAAAGTCCCTATTAATCTTCACCCAAAGTTAGTAAAAAAAATATAAAAGTCCATAACATTCTTGGAATAAACTTCATCCAAAAGTAAGTTGCATACATAAAAGACCTTTCTTTTTTAAATTGTGTATTCTTTGTGTGCAACTACATAGACACATCTATCGAGTTGGGTATGACGACAATGGACAACAAAGCTCTCTCTAAAGAATTTTAACGTTATTGTATTCTCAGGATTGGACCCGAACCAAAGACCTCAGATCAAGCTGAAAGAGATCTAAACTGTCTCACCCAAACACTCTTGAGTATAAAAAAGACATTAGTCAACGTGCCTTATTACAAAATATGTAATATGTTTTTAAAGACATTAATTTCTTGTCACGTTTTTAAAGATACTGGGGTAAACATTAAAAAACAACTTTTTTTCACTGAAATTAAAAAAAGACTTATGTAAAATAAACAAAGCATTTGTCATAAAAAACTTAGTGTCGTCTAATCTATTTTCACATTTGGTTTCGAACTTTGATCTTCTCCTTCCTATTCTCCCTACACCTTCTTCTTCCATCCTCTCTATCTCTCATAATTTCACTCTATACTCATCATTATTTATAATTTTTTAATCTTATTCTCTCTCTTCCTAATGGTGATTGGAACCCTATTTTAATCTTATTCTCTCTCATCCCCCTAAGTAGCATTAGCTTAAACTTTTACAATCCATAATACATCCTCTACATGTTATTAATAATGTTTAAATTTGTAGTTAATAATGTTTAAATTCATAATTTGAACATCTAATAATGTTTAAATTTGTAGTTAATAAAATTTAGATGCTGGTTGTTAATAAGTTGAGTTCAACTTTGCTCAAACATGTTATGTCAAATAGGAGAGGAGTAACACATACAAAAAATCAATAATATTTATTGCATTTCTTATTTCATCATATGTGTCATTCTAACTCTTACTTGACACAAGTACTTGAGAGAATCTAAAGTTCATTAAGTTGTAGCACAGTAGTATATCCATTAATTTTAGTTGAGCACCTAGTTAACGATGTATATGAAACGATCGTGCTATTTCAATTAAGTGTTCAAAACTTCAAATAAAATTTTCGTAATCTTTTAACCCAGTTAAAAATAGGTCAGATGGCAACGCTAAGCAACCTGTCAGGTAATCCAACTCCACCAATAAAAAAAATAAGCCAGGGTTGCTTATGATAAGAAACATGCCATGAAGATGCTCTAACGCATAACATCATATAATGCAACAACTCTTCTTTAACCGCAAAATAGATGTAACAATTCATACATACTCACTCAAGTAGTCAAGTGATTTACCCCAACGGTGAAAATAACTTAATAAAATTACTCAAACAAATTTAATTTAACTATATTGCGATGCGTCAATATGTGTATGACTTGGATGCTGTACGTTGGGAATGCTACAATTTTTCAAACAATATGTGGTAGCCAAATCAGTGAGTTCTTTCTTCCTCCAATTTCCTTTTTCGATTCCAATGATAAAAGAGAACTTATATATCACTGCAAAACTGCCAAAAATGATGACCGAGTAATCCATGAGCTTCGGCGATTTTCCAGCATTCCCAAGCCTGGACTCATATGGAACTGTAAATCTGGTACAATACAATACTGCTCTCATTAACTCATTCACCTTCAAGTTCCTCACCAAACTGCTCCAGCCGCTTGGCATCTTCATCAAGATCCCGGACTGAGGCGTGGTTAATTAAACCATCATCTTCACTGGCATGTATCTGTCTGCCACCAAACCTGATAAATAAATGAGGAAAAGTATGACTAGAGTTAATTTCCATGGAAAAGGTAAAACAAGATACAAATTAGTTAATATCCATGGAAAGGGAAAATGAAAAGTAAAACAACAACAACAACCAGAAGGCAGTTACTACAACACAATCAGTAACCGCACACAAGGATAGTTTCGAAGGGGGAGGGAATGATAGGCGTTTTCAGAATGTGTGTGAGAAAGGGAAGAGGAGGGCGCGGGATTCCTGGAGCAGTTGCGGAAGAATAGGCGCCCTGGGCGCGGGATCCTGGCTGGCGCAACTGCCAGCACTAGTAACTGCCAGGCGCAGGCGCCTGGTAACTGTGAGCAGTTATTGTTTAATGTTGTAACTGCCACATACTGTGTTGTTGTGTTATATTATTCTGTTCAGCAATTGGGAAGTTAGGCAAGTTAGTATTTGGAAGTAATTTCCTTTGGGAGGCCCTGAGCACCTCGAATCGCTCAAGATAATCATTGTACTTGCTTCTGTAATCAAGAGAATCACACTGATTCCTTGTAATTTCCCTAATTCAATAATACAATCCAGAGTAAAACTCTGTTTGTTGTTCTAGTTTCCTATTTACTAAGTTGATATCTATCATTTTCCATTTGATCGACTCTACTTACTACGAAATCATCAGGTCCCCTCCACACATCCCCAAATCACCTAAGTCGAGATATGATAGGTGTTATCCCCACTCTCTCTCTCTAATACCATCGTTCAAAATCCAATCTCATCCGACATTTTCATCCATCCAGTCCAGTGCAGAATTTTTATATCAGCTACATTGAATTTATTCTCGTGTTTAAATGTAAAAGCAATTAAAAAAATGGAGCTGTTTTTATAAATCATGCATATCTCGGAGTTGGATAATTTGAAGATGGATCTATGTTGAGTTTTTTATAATGTTTAATGTTTTAGAGTTGTTCTAGATTCATTACCACGTTTCACACATCAGAATATTAGTCACTATCATGGTTATTAGTATCTAAAGATACATATGAATCGTATAAAAAATGATACATATTTTAGTGTGTATCTTTTTTGCACCTATATCCCATCATGAATCCCGATACACTCTGTTGAATCCTACGATTCACTATCATGCTTGCTCAAGTGGTTTTTTTTGGAAATTTTTTTTAGATGATATATAATAAGCCAAAAGCAATCCTTCTAAATCACCTAAGTTAGATTGACTAAGAAACAAACCTAGCACACTATGTTTTTGGTCTGCATTCCCTCTTGAAATGCGATTTTTTTAAACTTTCAGCCTTGTTTTTATAGGCGTTGAATCAAACACGTTATGTTTATTTATGACTTGATTTGTTTAGAAGTTCATGTGTTTTTTTATTTATTTTTTTACTTATGTTACTTAGTTTTACTTAAAAAAGATATATATTTTTTTGATCATGTATCTTACGATACGATACACGATTAAAAAAATAGGTCTTCCGATACACGATACATATCCCGATTTGATAACCATGGTCACTATAGTTATGACTGTTGTCAATAATCGTTAATGAACTCTGTATTTCTTGATGGATACTACTTAATGCACTCAGAATACACAAGTTTGTTTGTGTCTGTCCACACAAGACACACATTTTCTCCCAAACACCATCTCATGTTTTAATATGGTATCAGACTTACCTTGACCTGAAATAATGTTTCAATACGAGACTTTCAGTTATGTAGTTGTTTTCTACTTTCTTTTTTTAACTTAGCAGCTGAACTAGTTTGTCGTAATCGACTATCACAATTGGTCATTAATTTCTTTGTATAGATAATAAATAATCAATTATCAAGCTTCACTGTCCTTTCAGAAGGCTCCAATCATTCAGAGAGGGACGTGGTATACAGACAGCAATGCATGGGAGATTGCAAGGAGTTCTAAAGCATGGGCACTTATTTGGAATGTCGTGACGTGTGTCTGTGTTGGAGTCAGACTCATTGACATTGACATCAACACAACGTGCATCGGACACCCCTCTTCAGTGTCGTATTTAAACAATCTTTTTTTACTTGGACACTTTCTAGACATCACATGGAAACCTCTCGGCCACTCCTATCTTAATTTTTTTTTAAAAAACTTCTCAAAACTTTTAAATTATTAAACTTATTCTTAGGATATAAAATATTTTCTTTTTCAACATGGTTCCAACTCAAATGCTCTGCGTCTCTTTCCTGTCGTGAACCTTAATTCTCAATTTAGATTTTTGTATTTATTAATTTAGTTATCTTTCTAATTATTTATATATTTATATATATATATGTGTGTGTGTGTGTGGTGTTTCGGTGTCCTATATTTTGGACATTAGCCATGTCACAGTCTCCGGTGTCCGTGTCGGAGTCGGTGCTTCACAACCTTCTATGACATCCACAAATAGATCCCAAGTCCAACTCTGCATTCCAAAGAGGAGATTAGGGACTCTAATTGCTCAGCCATCAGATCAAGTGTGAGCAACTCTTCCCCCAGAATACAGTATTATTTTTTTTTGCACATTTTTGTGGATGATTCTGGAAGAGAGGCACGCTCCAGCACTGAGATAAGCAAAGCCCTTTCTGTGTTCTTTAGTTAGTTTGGCAGACTGTTCCCAGATCTAATCAGAACTTTGCACCGAGATTTTGTTCTCATTGTGGTCTAATGGTCCTGTAACCTGTTAAAAGGTTTTCTGACTTGACGGTCCATGTGGGTAACTCGTGGACCGTGGTTGACTTTTCAACTTTGGTGTTGAAGTTTCCTTCGGAGAAAGTTTTCTAGCATCAGCTTTAGTGCTGTCATTTTTGTTAAAAATCATATGCTTCTTTACCCTTCTAAAGATTTAGCAAAAGACTTGAGCCTATCTTTATTTAACATTCGAAAGATTTAGTGATAAATTTATGATCTATTATAAGTTTTATTGTTTCAAGTTTTTTTTTAAGAAAAAAAACTGTCATTGCATCATATCATCAAACCAAACAAGATGGTTTCTTTATAAGTTCTAACCACCTATTAGGCTGCCCCTTCCACCTCAGCAGTTCAGGGCTCAGATACTTTTTTCTAGTGACAAGAACACAGGATGTTCAACTATTTCAATAGTACCCTTCTCAGTTGGAGAATAACAAAAACAAGATATAGAGATGGTCAACTAAAGAAAGTTACTATGCCTAGGTAGACTATGGTGCTTATATGACATGGTAGCTTGTTGCAGCATGAAAATCACGCTTGCACAGGAAGAAAATGGATAAAATGTCAAGGACGTACCATCTTCCATTATTCAATTCTATGCACGCCTGAGCATCCTTCCTATCCTTGAATCTTACCAAAACAACACCCTGAGGATGGTTCTCACATACCTGCAGGAAACATGAAAAAGCAGAGGCAATATTAAAAGTCAAAAGTTGCATGAATGAGTGAAGGTAGTAGTAGCACTGTTACAAGTGTGGGTATAGGGTACAACAAAATTCCTCAAAAATAGGGTATGGACCATCTCAACACACACACACACACCTCACATCCAAGACTAGACATTTGGAGCGTTGACAAATGTAGGTGCAATAACAGAGATCTTGACAAAATAACAGATCTAGGATAAGCTCTGATACCATCTCAGAATTTGGGCTTTCATACCATCTTAATCTAGGATATATTCTAAATAAAGAGGTTTTGCTTATATTCGAGCAATCAAATATATGTAAGAATGAATCATAAGATTGACTTTTTATATGTCGCTATGATAGTAACAAGGAACAGTAGCCTTCACATATGAAAAGGCATACTAAATAATAAAAACAATAAACGATTGAATTATATACAAGTATTTTTCAATTAGTTAGTCTAATTGATGAGAAAGTATTTACTAGGAAAGAGAGCACAAACATGGAAAATGAAGAGTATCGATTCTATTGATCTTTTAAGGCACAGAGATTGACTACCTTGACTGAGTCTACAGGTCCAAGCTTCGTGCACTCCTCTTTAACATCCTCCTCTAGCTCTAAGCGCAAATTTTCATCTGCCTGAACAGATTATGTAATATCAGAAGGTGACTAATAAAGAAATAGCACTACCAAATAGTAATCCTAAGAGACAAATTGAAATTTGACTGTAATATGAGAGAAGTAGGAAATCCTACTATAATCATTATAATCACAATAGTAACAATAAAAACAACGCATCACATAAAGTGCTAATTCTGAATATACAAGTCAGAACTTTCACAACATTAAAAAAAATCAAGACAAGTTTGTTTCAATAATCTATTTAACCATGACCAAAATGATGGGCACGTATGGCCAATTGGTCACTTGTATGACAATGTACTTGTGCGATAATTGTATCTAGTATATAAGCATCATGAAGTAATACCAACCCTCATTTCAGCAAGAGTGAACATATAGCGAAGGACAACAGTTGTTGGAATTGAGATTTTCTTATCATCACGCCCTCCTGTGCCATACAATGAGAATCACATTACCACAGGATGCATGGTAGTAAATACGAAAATCAACTCTAAAAATGAATCTACCCCAAATCAGCCAAAAACTATAGACTTTGCATCAAAAATTGAAAGATTTTCAAAATGTAAAACATAGCATGCTTTCGTGCTTCAACATCTTTGGAAGCAAAGTAGAAGACATGACTACATTATACTGATTATAGCACAAATATTTTAAAACAATTCTCAATGTTTGCGGTACCTCCACTATACAAAAACTAAGGCCCAGTTTAAATTAGCTTTAAGCTTATGGAAGTTTCTCAATTGAGATAAGATTTTGTTTCCTAACTTATGAAACCTTTAAAATTTTATAGATTCTTAGGAAAAAGTAAGATGATGGAGCTTCTTAAGAAGCGAAGATGCAAAGGCTGATATCATGTTTATGCAAGAAACTATTATTCAGAAGACTCTAGTCATTAAAACATTATGCCGATTTTTCTTTTCCTATAAGTGTTTTTTTGAAAAGTTTACCCAAACTGGCTCTAAATATAAACGAGACGTTAATTAATTAGCAGAAAAATGCACTCAACTAACTCGAGGATCAGTTGACATAGGTGAATCATGAATGTGTTAATGCATTTACACAATCAGGTAACTTGTAAAAATATTTAGTAGAAGGTAAACCTATACTAAATGAAAAGGGGAAACTGGGCTAAAATTTAGATTGAACTGAGAATCAGTCAATTTTCTAAAACTTCAACTTGAATAAAGCAGTTAACTAAGCATACCCCATCCAAGCATTTTTTCTTCCACCTTTTTCAATTTCTTCTTCTTTCTATTGTCTACTTGCTTGGATACAAACTTCTCTCCTGCATATTTAAAGAAAGCTCCATCAAGCAACAGCAGGCATGATAATTAACTAAACTATTAATTTAATACCAAGGCTTACCATAGCTAAGAACAATTAAGAAATTTGCAAATGAAGTATTAAATATTAAGTAAACGCTACCTTTCTGCTCAAATTTAGCTTGGGTGACAGACATTGGAATCTTACCACCAGGCCGAAAAGGCGTACCATCCAAAATTTGGAGGGCCAGAGCCACTGATGGTTCCTGATGTACACAAATATATAATTGGAAACCCTGTCACAGTCACAACTATATGCCAGAGGCAGGACAATAAGAGAAAGAGTTACCTTAAGATACGTAACCAAAGCATCTCCCTTTTTCCTTCCAGTCTCTTTATCAACATAGAGCTTAATACGAGGCTTTTTGGTTTCGGGGTCCTATTTCAAACATAATTGAAACGAACCGATTCATTAGCTAGAAAAGGAATAAGATATTAATAAAATAAAAAGGGAGCGGGTTATTATCGGGTAGCAGAGCCAGAGCCCCCCTCCTCATTTCCTTTTCTTCTCTTTAAACATAAACCCACACACACATTCCCCACTCTTTCACCCCTAACCCCCTTCCCCAAAAATTCCTCCCTCACTCAACATTCCCCCTCCATCTAGTGAGCACTTTTATTCCCCTTCCCACCTTATTTCCTCTAATTTTCCATCATAATTTATATACCCATTGAGAATACAAGCTTGAGGCTGTACTTTGAGTTGGTATTGGAAATACCCACTCTTGGGACTTTTGTTTCTTGGAGTTATTCGAGGAAAAGTTGTATTGCTTTAAAGTTGACATTTAGTATAAATGAGTAGTAGGATGGCTTAGGATGGCATAATCTATTTTTCCATGGGTTCTTGTGAAACCCTAAATTCAATAATTTGGGGCTTTTGTCCAATTCTTGTATTTATTAATATGACCTTAAGTAGTCTCATAGATGGTTGAAATTGTTTTTATTGATGGTTTTGGAAAACAATTTGGTGGCTCCTCCTGAAGACAGCGAAAGAGATTTAGTTCATTCTTCGTAGTTGTGAGTAGCTAACTTACGATGTGGCAATTCTTATATCTATTTTCTTTACAGGAGAAGGAAATAATTTTTAAATAAATTTTCTCTACAAATAAGAACTGAAATTTTATTTCTATTTTTATGTGGTCGATTTTTGTTGTTGTTGGTTCTATGATGGAATAATGTTTGCTTACAGAATGCTGCCTATGATTTGAGTTTTCATAGTCTCTATGATTATCGTTCGCTGCAATGAAGAGAGAATGCAGCCTATGAGTGAGTGCTCATAGCCCACATAACGAGAGATAACACATCCTATTAGATCTGTCAAATTGAGTCGCCCAGCCTGGCCCAACGGGCCAAGATGCAAAAAACAGACTGGGCTAGACCAATTATATATTGGATTGCGTTTTTTCTAGCCCAACCCAGCCCAAATAACAGGGCCAACCTAGTACGATTTTTAGCAAAGGAAAATATTAAAAATATTTAAATAAACATTAAAAAGTGGGTCCCATTGGGCCAAGTACTAGTGAGCCCAGCTCAAAATATTGGGTCATCGAGCTGGCCCATTGGTCCAAGTGCTCATAGTATATTGAGAGGATTATCGTTTACCACGGACAAGAGATAACATGGTCTACATATACATAGTATAATAAGTTATCTTGCTTATGATATCTGTGATATGCGTATTAAATTTTATTATGAACTTTCTATGCAGATAACAGAGTGATCTCGTCCTATATGTTTTACTTCTTTTCTTGTTTTATTAGAATCATATTTGAATGAAAAACGCTCGTGCGATGATAGCTTCTTCTTTCTGTCCACTTTGTTTGTTATGCTCTCACATAGTCTCTGTGACTCATCTTGTTCTCTTCTCTCCAAATTTGTAGATAGCGGAATAGATTGTCTCTATGATCTACAGTTCAACCCAAGAGTTATTGCATATTTTGGGAAGGCCTCATCTTAAGAGATGGATGACATTTTGATGACTTCAGTACAATGCAGCTATAGGAATAGGAACTTCTTGTCTTTGGGATTGTCTATAGTTAAGTAGAAATTATGTGAAATTGTATGATTGTTTCTCTTTTTGAGACCTAATTGAAATGATGTATTTAAATGATGAAGGCCTTGTTGGTGGCTAGATTTTGGATATTGGGTTGTATGGTGATACGTGTTTTATTTAATGTCAAAAAACAGAGTAGACTCTGGCATTTTCATGGGCATTCACAGATTGTCACCTTGTATTGAACTATTTTGAAAGAATAATTCTAAGAGTTGTTTGGCCTTGTGTTATTCATTTTTCGTTAGGGTATTGGTGAGCACATCCAGAAAAGGGAGAGATAAGGCTCTCCAAATTCTCATAGAAAAATAAGAAAACCACATGAAACGACAAACAGGATATGCAACATATTTTGCTCTTCCATATGCAAAATGCTAATCCAGACTTTTGGCAGAGCCATTGTACTAGTAATTTATACAGTGGCAACAATGTTTTGCTCACATAAGTATAACAGATATTTTTAAGGTACTTCTAAACATGAAAACACTGATAAATACCTACGAATCGTAGTTATATTCTATATATTTTTTTTTGCAATTGAATTGTGAATACAGGAACAAAAAGGTACCTCTTTTATAATTCCACACTTTGAAAATACCTCCACAACCTACAAAATTGCCCGTGTTAATTTTTGCAAGAATAAGAACTTTCAGGAGAATTGAGAGAAAAGTTATGCTTACTTCATCAGTGGTAACATCCTCGGGCAACCCAGTGACATAAACATGTGTATTGATCTTTAATTCAAACCAACTTTCAGGAGGTTTATTAGCTTCCTGAAACAGAATGAGGTCAATAGGAATGTCATTTCAATTTGTCTCCCAAAAAAGGTACTCATTTCAGTGAAAGCAACAAACATAAGAAAAATATAGCGGGGTGAAGCATTTATATTTATATAAATATATAAAATGAATAGAGAGAGGGCACCTTCTTTTCAGCTTGGTCATCTGAAAGCTTCCTCTTTCCATCAGCTACCACATTAGCATTATTTGCTTCATGTGCTTCTTCCTTTAAGATTGTAGGAACACTCAATTTAGAACTATCTTCCAAAATCTTAGAGGCATCTGAATCAGTTACTGTTGGAAAAACTTCCTCTTCTTTCAAGAAAGTCATATCTTCAACCCTATAAGGCTCAGTGCTACCAGATGTACACTCCTATCACACAACAATTTCATTAATCCCAACGAAAAAGGTAATAAGAACAACTTAACTAAAGCTACACGAACAACTTAACTAAAGAAAGGGGAAGTATTAATTTCTTATTAATTTCTTTTGAATTAAAAGAACCAAATCCTGGGCATAAAATTAATTTTTAATGAATTAATTTCTTTGAGAGCCAAAAAAACCCTTTACGGATAATGACCTGTTTAAACCTAGCCCCAAATCCTGGGCATAAAATTAGCTATGATTAGTCTATCTCCGTTTAATCACGATATAACAAAGAACATCACTGATTTCAGGCAGTAAGAGACTGAAAATGGATGATAATAAAAATGATGTAAATATCATGTACCAACCTGGGGAACCCAAGCCCTAAGATTCCTATCCCACTTATAATTAGTCCCATCATCATCAGTGAATTCTTCTTCACCATCAGGAGGCGTTGAAGGTCTCTCAGAATCTGCTACCGCTACACCACCACCAACCTCTCTGGAAAAGGACCCGAATTCGGAACCTTCCACCTGTGCCTCTGCCTCCTTAATCTCCCTTTGCCATTTTTCAAACTCATCAACATCATCTGCAGGCCCTACATAACACATCACATTGTCTCTAAGTCTACAATTAATAACAATAATAATAATAATGAAATCCACAAAACAAAAGCAGTACAAGTAATACAAGAAAAAAGCTATACCTGCAGTTGAAGAATCAGGTCCCTTCCGGTTAACTTCAGCCCACAAATCAGAAATTGAGGACAGGGACTGCCACTCACTTCTTCCTTCAGACCACATATGTGTGTTCTCGGATAGGTATCCGTTTAAGAAATGCTCTGTCAATGCCAATTACCAAGTTAAAATTGAGGTTTTTCCAGCGTGAAAAGAAATGAATTCAAAGTCTAAAACAGCACTATTTCAACATTCACAAACTATAAAATTGAGTAGAGGAACGAACAACAAAAACAAAATATACAAGAGCCAACCCTTGCTTCATTGAAATAGTAAAATATTAAAGAAATTTTGATACAGTCATTCGAGAACTCACCGCGCAACTCTGAGAAGGCATAAGGACCGAGCTGCTGTTGATCTTCTCCGAGAACATACCATCCCACTTCGGTGACATTTTCACCTGCATAAGGAGCTCAGTTAATCGCTTTTTTTCTGCGGATAAAAGTTGAGAGAGAATAAAGAGAAAAGTGAGCATGCACACACCAGTACGTTGCGGTTGTGGTTGCTGGCTATCATAGCCATTTTGAGAACTCATCGTTTTCGACTCAATTTCTGGGTTTCTGCTGTCTGCAGTGGCACGAGGCGTTTTCTAGTTTCTAGAGAGAGCGGAGAAGTTGGGTCCCAAAACAAGAAGGGGATTCAGGGAAATCAATTAGAAACAAAAAAATATTTGACAAAAAGAAGTTACGGATCTATGTGGCAAAATCGAGTAGTACTGCTTTTGATAAAAAAAAAAAAGGCTTAATTGCAGTTTTGGTCCCCCTATTATGACCAACTCACGATTTTGGTCCCTAAAGTTTTAATTTGGCGATTTTGGTCCCCCTATTTTCCCAATTTGAAAAATCAAGGTCCCCCACCCCAATTTTGACTCAGTTGACTGACTTATCCTACGTGGCAGCCCACGTGGACTGCCACGTAGGCACACCCCCCCCCACCCCCCCCACCCCACCCCACCCCCACCCCCCCACCCCAAACCACCACCGACCCACCCCACCCCCCACCCCCTCCACTGTTCATCTCCCCCTCCACCGTGAACCACCCACCCCACCCCCACTCTCCATTGTTCTCTGGTTCGCCAACCACTCCCCCACCGTGAACCACCCCCCCTTCCTAGCCACCGGAAATGGAACGAGAGAGATAGAGAGAGAGACAGAGAGATCTGGAACGAGAGAGAGAGAGAGAAATCTGGAACGAGAGAGAGAGAGAGAGATCTGGAGGTGCGATGGGGAAGGGGAAGGGGGGGGGGGAGCGAGGGGGAGGGTGCGAAGGGGAAGGGAGAGGGTGCGACGGGGAAAGGGGAGGGTGCGAAGGGGAAGGGGGAGGGTGCGAAGGGGAAGGGGAAGGGGAAGGGGGGGTGCGAAGGGGAAGGGGAAGGGGAATGGGGGAGGGTGCGACGGGGAAGGGGAAGGGGAAGGGGAAGGAGTGAGAGATTCAGTGAGAGAGAGGAGAGTGGGTGGTTCACAGTGGAGGGGAAGATGAACAGGGGGTGGTGGCTGGGAAGGGGGGTGGTGGGTGGCGAAGGGGGGTGGTGGCTGGGAAGGGGGTGGTGGCTGGGAAGGGGGTGGGGCGATGAACAGTGGGGTGGGGTGGGGGGTGGGTGGGGGGGTGGGGGGGGTGGGTGGTGCGCCTACGTGGCAGTCCACGTAGACTGCCACGTAGGATACTCAGTCAAAATTGAGTCAAAATTGAGTCAAAATTAAGAGGGGGACTATGATTTTTCAAATTGGGAAAATAGGGGGACCAAAATCGTCAAATTAAAAGTATGGGGACCAAAATCGTGGATGAGTGAAAATAGGGGGACCAAAAGTGTAATTAAGCCAAAAAAAACGAGTAAGTCCCGGCAAGAATAATTTTTGTAAGAAAAGTAAGAAATACGCTATAAGCTAACACTACACATGTCTTGTTTTGTTATTCTTACTTTTTTTTTTTATCATTTAACATTTCTCGACAAAAAAATAGCGGTAAGTAAAGTTCTGTTTGCCAATGTCAATCTGCTAGTTTATATTTCATAACTATTTTTTTTTTGACCAAATATATCTCATAACTATTATTTTTTACACGATCTGATAACTATCATCTGCATGCGCTACATAACTATTAGTCTTTTGTAATTGTTAAGCATAACTAGGTTATAGTCTTTTTTAGTAGCATAAGTAGTGTTTCAACTTACAACTTATAATGATTCATTTTTTTTTCATTTTTACCTAACTAGTCTATCTGATGTATAAAGCAAACATAGACTTCTATTGTTTTTAGCACCAATTTCATTTTTTTCATCTCTTTCTTTCTTTTTTTTTTCTTTCAAAATTATAATATTTTTTTTCTTTATCTTTTTTTTTATAACTAGCACATTACTATTAAGAGACACTTTTACTTTTGACTCGAATTAGGCCATGGGTTTTAGCTCACTTCCTTTATTATTTTCATTACTTTAAAAAAATTAATTTACATTTACACTTATTCTATTTAAAAACACACATTTTTAACCCAAAATTAGAAGTATACCTGTGTATACACACGGGTAACATCATATTCTTTGTATAAATAGACTCAAACAAAATACAGTAACAATAAATCTTTCAAGTTGATAAGAAATGAAGTTTCGTAATTTTAGATTATTTTCTTCAATTGACGTTTTTTATCATTACGAAATACTCACTTCGTCCCATATTATATGACTTTCCAGCCAAAAAAATTGTCTCATAATACATGACATTTTAGAAAACCAATGAAACATTAATGTTCTTTTTCCTATCATACCCTTCATTATTTAATAACATCTCTTCTTATAATTCTACTAATTTATTTTTCCAATGTCATTAATGAAGGTTAATTTTAAATTAACTCACAATTTCTATTTCCCATAAAAAATTAACTACTTTTCTTAATTTCTGTGAAATGACCCAAAGTGACATATAATATGGGAGGAGGGAGTACATTTTATCAGTAATAAAATTATACCAGCAACATGTAACATTTTCCCGTTGTAACTCAAATGTAGAATATAAAATAGTTATTCTGACAATGTATAACGTTCCACCGTAAAAAATTAATAGTAATGAAATTATAGCAACAAAATGTAATGTTTACCCATTAAAACTAAAAAAATAAAATATCAAAATAATTTTTTCAAAAGTATCTAGTATTTTCTTGCCGCAGCTCAAAAGAAAAATGTCAATTTATAAGAAATAAAGACAATCATGAAAACAAATATAAAAAATGATTATGTCCACAATGTGTTACGTTTCCCCATAAGAAATCAAAAATAATGAAATTGTATCAATGACATGTAATATTTACCCGTTAAAACTCAAAAGAAAGATAAAAACATTATTAAAAAAACAAAATATCCATTTATAATTGTAAAGATATTTTTCCGTCCAATATTTTAAAAATGGGTTTTTTTGGTATTTTTGCTAGTGGTTTAATTGATTAAGTTGATAAATAGATAATTGAGAAAGATTAGAGTGAGAGAGGAAAAAAGTGGGTTTTAAAAATTGGTAGTTTGGTACTTTTGCTAGTGGTTGAATTGATTAAATAGATAAATAGAATAAATAATTGAGAAAGATAAGAGTGGGAAAGGGAAAAAAAAAGTGGGTTTTAAATGTGAGATAAAAAAATTCAAGAGATAATGTGAGAAAGTGGGACCCACAAAGATAAAAATTGAGATATAATAATTAAGAATGACATATTTATCCTCAAAAATTGAGTTTTAGAAATGGGTAGTTTGGTATTTTTGCTAGTGGTTGATTTGATTAAATAGATAAATAGAATAGATAATTGAGAAAGATAAGAGTGAGAGAGGGGGGAAAAAGTGGGTTTTAAACGTGAGATGAAAAAAAATCAAGAGATAATATGAGAAGTGGGAGCCGCAAAGATAAAAATTGAGATAGAATAATTAAGAATGAGATATTTATCCTCAAAAAAAGAGTTTTAGAAATGAGTAGTTTGGTATTTTTGCTAGTGGTTGAATTGATTAAATAGATAAATAGATAATTGAAAAAGATAAGAATGAGAGAGGAAAAAAAAGTGGGATTTAAATGTGAGATAAAAAAATTTAAGATATAATGTGAGAAAGTAGGACCCGCAAGGATACAAAGTGAGGTAGAATAATTAAGAATGATATATAGGGTGGAGATCCTCTCCATTTCTCAAAAGAAATGGATGGTCTGTTACCTAAGTTTTGAGTGCATAAAATATTTAAATGCCTAATATATATTTTTTGTTTTAGGAATGTGTGTATTTATACACCTAAAGCTTAGGTAATTGACCATCTATTTCTTTTGAGAAATGGAGAGGATCCCAACCTTGATATATTTATCCTCAAAAAGTGAGTTTTAGAAATAGGTAGTGTCATTTTTTGGTATTGGTTGAAGTGATTAAATAAATAATTTAGAAATGATTAGTTTGGTATTTTTGGTAGTAGTTGAATCGATTAAATAGATAATAAATAGATAAATAGTTGATTGATATGAATACGAGAAGTTAGTTGATAGTAGAAGATAAATAGTATAATAGAGAGGTAGGAGAAAGGAAAAACTAAAATTGAAAAAGTAAAAAAGAGAGTGAGGATAAGAAAGGGGGAGAAAGTAAAAGAAAAATTAGAAAAGTAAGAAAAGGAGGGAGATGAGGTGATTTTTTGTAAAAAGAGTGTGAGAGAGTAAAAGATATTATTTTGAAAGTTAGAGAATATAACAGATTGATTTGAAAGAAAAGAAAAGAGAGAAATGAGATTGACACAATTTTTTAAAAAAAAAAGTGAAAGAAAATGAGTGATTAAATAGGAATTTCCAAATTTGCCCTCAAATTAGTAAAAAATCAAAAGGGCAAAATAGTAATTGTATCAGCCCTATATTTTCTTAATAGTTAGTTGATTAGTTGATTGATGATTAGTTGATATCTATTCAATCCATTTAAATAAATCTTAGTAGTAATCACGCTTAATCAACTTTTTGTTCGAATTTCGATCACTACACAAATCACAGAGTTGATAACTACAGCAAATCCACTTTTGAGTTAGTCATAACTGCAAACATTTTTTTAACAAAACTTAAATTTAAAATGTCAATAATCATTTCATCGGATGCACTTTTGATTTGCTCGTCGAAAATATTTTTAAATAAAATTTAAATCTAAAAATAAAAAATGACTAAGTCTTATGTACTTTTGATTTACACGCAAACCTAAAGAGATAACAAATAAATAAAACAAATATTTTCTAATAAAAAACAACAACCCTCTCTTTCTCTTTTCCTTTTTAAAAATGTTTTAATGTTTATTAATTCAATTTTTTTTCTTTAGTATATAGCATATTACTATTAACACACATTTTACTTATGCCCCCCCCCACTTGGCCATAGGTTTTATTCCGGTTCTTTTATTATTTTCATCACTTTAAAAAAATCAATTTATTTTCTCTTTATTTTTTTAAACATATTTTTCTTAACATAATAACAATTTATATTTGCACCTCTTCTCTTTATTTTTAAATTACAATTTGTATTTGCACCTCCTCATTTATATGTTGATACATGTAATACATCCTCCGGATGATCCAGCATACTTGCTACCAAGATTTAATGATATTCATTCAGTTGGATCATCATGAGTGGTCAATTATTTATCGCAATTCAAGAATATGATCATAAGTGGTCATGTTAAGACGACCGACCATTATTCCCTACAATTCAGACCATTGTTGGCTATCTGCAGAGTACCACAACCCTTTCAATAAAAGACTAATCTTCGCCCGTGCTTAGGATCAAATTTTGCATTGGCCAACACCGAATTTGTCTACTGCAGGAATCGAACCCGAGACCACTGGGTCGACCCAGTGTCCCAAGGTAGCTTAAGTCGTCGGGTCAACGATGTTGGTTACCCTTCTCTTGTTACTAGGTTTATTTGAATTTGAAATTTTATTAAAGATTTCTTTAATGTTGAGATTCTTTCCATTTTCTAGGCCCCAACTTCGGCATCCCCGCGCGAGAATTTTAACCACGTCTGACCATCCTCCGATGAGTCTCGTCGGAGTTATACAATAAATGGCTATGTGTGGTCGATACATTCCATTGCATTGGACCACACCAGTCCTCCACCACCCTAATATCAAACATTTCTCTATTGATAAAATAAAAGCTTCAAGTAAGGTATAATAATAAGGCATTGGTATTCATAATTATATTGTCATGTAACCTTTTACTATTTAGTCAATCCTTCATCTCTTCTCTATCATAATTGTCTACTAAAAGAGTTTTTCATTTCACAAATTTGAATTTGTAATAACCTGATTGTTCTTTTTATGCAAAAAAAAAAATTATTTTGTTTCTCTTAACACTTTTAGTTCTATTTTAATGAAACTTATTTTGCTGCTAAATATTTTTCTTTTATATTTGGCCTCCTCGTGAAATATTACCTTGCTCTGCCGTGACTATACCCATATCAAATGCTCGTGATTTATGTCTTCCAGCTTCCATGGTATGGTCTCCTTAAACTATTGGTTCAACAATTCTTTTGCCTCCAAGACAAATGCTTGTATATCTCTTTCTTTTGTGCCCTCCAAACGGTCCAAGTTTGCACCTAGGGTGTTACTTTCACCGAAGACACACTCTGTCTGAAGAATTACTTCTGTATAAGATAGGTTTTCCCTGATTGAATCACCTCTCCAACCAATGTGTTACGTAGACTCGTCGCTATCTCCTCACTCGGTTCAAAATGAATATAGATTGGGTTTCGTTATTGGTTGGACCCTTTGGCTTAGTTTTCTTCTCTTTAAGTGTAATTGGGCAACGGCTTAGCTTACTAAGCAATTTCCTAAGTTTTTCTTACTAAATTCGTTACGGTCGTTGGATCAGTATTCCTTTAATAAATTTTAATCAAAGGGACAATGTTTAACGAGGGCATCTCTGTCTTTTTACCCTTTTGAGTTTGATCACGCAACAGTTCGCGCAACAGAGACGCAACAGTTCACACATTCGTTGACGCAACCACTCCGACAACCGTTCATCCAAGCACTCCAGCAACGATCATTTTCCGGCAACCATCACGCACTCCGGCTAGAGCTGTCAATTTGGGCCCGGCCCATTGGGCCGGCCCAACGGCCCGATTTTTTGGTTGGGCCTGGGCTCTAAAATTAGTAGCCCAAAATCAACGGTATCTTTTTTGGCCCGGCCCGATGGGCCCGATGATAGTATTGGGCCGGGCCGGGTCAGCCCGATGGGCTTCGGGCCGGCCCGTTACTTTTTTGTTTTAGTTTTAAAATTTTAAAATATGGTCCAATAAAAAATGGAGCAATTTTTTAAAGTAAAAAAAAAATAAAAAAGTAAATAAATTTTGTGTAAATCTCTAATATTCATCTGTTTGTGTAAATCTCTAATAAAAAAGTAAAGAAAATAGAGCAATTTTTTTAAGAAAATGAAGCAATTTTGTGTAAATCTCTAATATTTCTCTGTTTGTATTGTACCCGTCATGTCCAATGAAATAAAGGAAAAAGGTTAATTAAAGTTAGCAAGCACTAAAGTACTGCGAAATTGTAAACTACACCGTGGAAGTCATAAATTGTATCAGCTCCATATTTTAACGAGACATTAAAACTATTTTTGTCAAAATTCTAAAAAGTCAATGATTTGTGGCCCGTTGGGTTGGCCCATTGGGCTGGCCCGTTGGCCCATGGGCTGGTGGTGAGCGGGCTCGGGCCGTAAATTTTGCAGCCCATCAAAATATCGGGCCGACCCGGCCCGGCCCGTATACGCTGTTTGGCCCGATGGGCCGGGACGGGCGGGCCCAAACCCGGCCCATTGACAGCTCTAACTCCGGCAACGATCTCGCACGCGAATGAAGCTTCTCTCATGCAACTGTTCACTCATCTCTGTTCAACGCATTCGTTCACATCTGCGCGCGCAACCGTTCATCAAGCACTCCGGCAACCATCACGCACTCCGGCAATGATATCGCACGCGAACAAAGCTTCTCTCACGCAACTGTTCACTCATCTCTGTTCAACGCATTCGTTCACATCTGTGCACGCAACCGTTCATCAAGCACTCCGGCAACGATCACTTTCCGGCAACCATCACGCACTCCGACAACAATCTCACACACGAACGAAGCTTCTCTTTTCTGGTAAATTAATTTATGTAATGAACAACGAATCTTTTGTGATTCTATTTTCTGATTGTAATGAACAAATCGTAACGGTGAATTCAATTCCTCCTCAACTACAACTCCAAATTCTCTTATCTGATTTCTGTAATGAACGAATCTGCTCATTCAATTCCTCCTCAACGAAACCTAAATCGTAATATCAATTCTGCTTTCTGATTCAATTGGAAATAATAGTATTAAATCGTAACTCTTAATACTATTATTTCCAATAGAATCACATTATCAATCGTAATATGAATTGTTTCTTATTCAATTGGGATGTTGTGTGACTCTGGTTTTTTGTCTTAGTTCTACATTCTGTTTGGTACATTAACCACAGATATGCACAACACTGGTTAGTGGCCACTAACCACGGAATTGCTTAAGACTAGTTAGTAGAAACTAACCACAGATTGTACGATTGTGGTTATTACTTGTTAGATTGATAATGTGGTTCTATTGGAAATAATAGTATTAAGAGTTACGATTTAATACTATTATTACCAATTGAATCAGAAGCAGAATTCTGTGGTATGAGCGATTTACGATTTAGGTTTGCGCACAACTCCGATTTACTATTTTCATCTCCATACTAAGAAATCGTTGTATGAGCGATTTTCATTTCTATGGTGGCGATTTTCTTTAATTTCTGTGATCAGAATTCAAGATGTAAGTCGTTTTTATTAGTCGTGATTGAGTTAATGAGCGATTGAGTTAATAAGAATTCTGTGATTGAGTTAATGAGCGATTTTCATTTCTATAAGTCGTTTTTCTTATTTGAATTTTCATTCATT
Organism: Astragalus membranaceus; assembly: GCA_039519185.1. Taxonomy (NCBI): domain Eukaryota; kingdom Viridiplantae; phylum Streptophyta; class Magnoliopsida; order Fabales; family Fabaceae; genus Astragalus; species Astragalus membranaceus. The sequence continues at coordinate 114,887,833 of CM076847.1, forward strand.
CCATAAGTCGTTTTTCTGCATCACAGAACCAATTCACGCAACCTCCACGCGTAAGTCGTTTTTCTGTAGATTTCAATATGCTCGGAGTTGATGAATGACAACTCTCCATTAGAAGAGTTATCTACGCATTTCTACTCTTAAATCATTGTAAGTTGGCATGCTTAGACTAGAAGTTATGTGAATATTTGTGTTAAATCAAGGAAAAGGGAGTCAAGAACTGAAATGGAATTAATTTGGCACAATTGGTGCCCTTGTGAAATTTCTAATGTTTCTGTTAAGTGCTATAGCATCAGGTGCTATAACACCCTGCGCGCAGTAGAGCTGGGGTCCACTTGGAGACAAAAGCAGAAAACAGATCTGCAGCAAATCCTGAATCTGTCCAGTCAGCGCCTCCCTATTGGCACAGCCTATGCTGATCCAGCCACCCTCCTACCACTTGCACATGACTACTTGGAAAACATGGATAGGACAACATGACCCACTTGTCTCCCCCACTTGCAAAAGAGGAGGGAAAACCACTCTATAAAGGAAAGCTTCACTTCTGCACTTGAGAATGGACTTCCAGCACTTAAACTTCTCTGGTTCTAGAGGAAAAATACAGTGATAAGCTAGCTGTCCTCTTAGTTCCATTGAAGATACACCATAGAAATCCACTAGAAGATCGTGTTCGGTTCATGCTATAGCACTGTCAGCACACCAGTTCATGCGTAGGAGTTGGAGGAGTGTATCTTTCGCGCATTCTTCTTCTACTTTCTGTTTTGGTGACATGAACTCCATTATTTGTAAGTTGTTGATATTGCTAAACATGAGCTAAACATCTTGTAGTTGGATTGCTTAAGCTTTGTAATAACTCTTTATGTGTTAGTAATATAATATTATGATGCTTTAAAACTTGTTTTGGGATTAGCTAACTAGAACAAATGCATTCATGGGTCCAGAAAAGATCGATGTGAGTGAGTGGTTGTTTTAAGGGCACTTAGAACAATCCTTGCCCAAACCTAGACATAGGAGGGCTTAGTTCATAGAGTGAATACTATGGTTATGACAACTGTAAATTAAATACAATCCCTGTGGGTTCGACCTGTATTTCTACTGTATTACTTGTTGCGACTGCGTATACTTGCACATCTGTTTGTAAAATCCACAACAAGTTTTTGGCGCCGTTGCCGGGGATTGAAATTAATTTTACTGTTGAAATTCTTAGCATATTAGTGTCGCTTTTACTCTGGTGTTTGTTTATGATGCTACAACACATGATGCTATAGCATATGCACAGGCTCAATTCACCAGAATTTCAACTTGATCCTGTGATAGTTAATTTCTATTGTTTAGTTGGTAAGTTTAGTTAGTTTAGATTCTGTTGTTTAGTGTGTTCTGTGTTTCAACAATTTTTGTTTTTTTTCTCTAATTTGTATTGTACTTTGTGTTTGTAATATGTTCTCTTTGTTGTTTTTAGTGTCGCTATTTGTGTTTAGTGTTTTGTGAAAAAAAAATCCCACTTTATGCCATGGACCATTGGAGTTTTTACTATATGTAAGACTTGAATACTCAACAACAATGTTTCAATTATGATTCCCATGGGAATGAACATGAAAGAGGCTGTTATGAGACAAATCCATCTTCTCAAGCTCAAACCGAAAGATTACATGAGGACAATTCTAGCTTAAAAGAACTCTTAGCTCAATCCATTGAATTTATGAAGGTGGAGCGTGAAAACTTTGAAAGGGGTTGTTATGAGACAAATTTCATGCCCATGATAACCCCAAATATGGATTGTGGCATGGGAAACTTTGTGTGTGAGCAAGAACCAAGTTGTCAAGCTCAAACCGAAGGATTCCAAGAGACCATCTCCAACTTCCAAGAATTTGTAGCTCAATCCCTTGAGGATATAAAAGTGGATAGTGACAACTTTCAAGTGTCATGTAAAAATCTTGAGGCTCACCTTATGACAATTATGGAGCATATAAAAGAAGAGAGTTGTATTGAAGAGGTGGTTGAGCAAGAGGAAGAAAAAGAGAGTGTAGAGTGTGAACTTGAATGTGGTCATTTGGAAATAGTGGAAGAAAATAAAAAAAATGTGTAGTTGTAGAACAAGAAAATTTCAAAAATAGTGGTGACAAGGAAGAAAAGCCAAGGTTGAGGTATGTGACAATTGAGACTCAACTCTTGGTAATTGAAGAAAAGAGTCCTCCGCAAAATGAGCGTCAATTTTTTCAAGAGAGAGGGAACTCCTATCCCAAATGCTTATTGGTTGGGGGCATGGGAACACTTGCTTTCCTATGCCAAATAAATGGGATTTCTAACAAAAAGGAGAAAGCGGAAGGATGATATTTTCTTCTTGTCCTATTATCCACCCTAACTTGGGTTTTGAATATCAAATCTAGCTAAAGACTATAAATTAAGCACTACTGGGAGGCAACCCAGATTTTTAGGACTAATTGTGTTTTCTGTATGTTTTTGTTTTTAATTTTGCAGGTATGAATAAGAAGTCTTGTGGTATGTATGTGCTGTCAATTATGCAAGAATTTTGATGCTGTAGCGCCATGTGCTACAACACTCGTGGCTGAGGTGTTGAACATGTAGTCCAAATAGTGAAAAAAAGGTGATGATGAGAAAAATGAAGGAGAGTGTAGTGAGCAAGAAGAATAGAGAAGTAAGGAATGATCCTCCATTTTTCATCCATCCACACCACCCACCCAAAACCTTTCCACCACACTTTCACCACCTAAAACACCTTCTCCATCATAGAATCCCACTTCTCACAATTCCAGACCTTCATCCACCCCCACCTCAAGCCAAACCATCAAACCTTATCCCAAAATCTTCCCCATTTCCAAAACAACCCGCTCCCCACAAGTCCCCATCTTCCAAGTAACTTCCCCCACCAAAACAAAAATCATCTCAGCCTCACAAAATAAAAATCCACCGAAAACTCAACCTGCCACAGAGCAACCACCAAGAAAAACTGAAGTGCAGAGAGTGAATGTTGTCACAGGTGGTGCTATAACATCAGTATCAGAAGGCAGTGCTGCAACACCAAAGAAAGCTGTAAGAACAAAAATGGTTGCCAAAAAGAGGTCAAGGGTCCCTGATTCTGCTGTGAAGGAACTTGATTCTGTTGTGGCCAAAACAGATGATTGGGTCCCTCCTACTCCACCAGAGCCCCCATTGGCCAAAGATTCAATGCAAGATGTTTTTCAAAATTTGATGCACCAAGGGAGATACTTACTGCAAGACTTAGTCGGGCTGAGTACTCTTAAACCAAGCGCTTCTGGGAGGCAACCCACAATTTTAGTAACTAACCCTTTTGTTATTTTTAAGGCTTTTTGTTTGTGCAGGAAATTTGGAGTTGAGCTGCTGAAGTGGTTATAGCACTTGGTGTGGTAGCATGAGATGCTATAGCATCATTCGTTGCATCTGTGTGATCTCATCAGAAAAAGTATAAGTCAAAGTGATGGCATGTGCAATATAATATCAACTGCTCTGCGCACGTCTCATCAGCACGCAATTCTTCTTTCTCATACCATAACTAAACAGTAACGGTCACTTCTCACTTTCCCAACCACCCATACCTCACTTCACCCTTAAAACCAACACCTCCCATCCACACCATAATTCCACCACCATCACCACCCAAAATCCTCACTCCACCACCCAAAGAACCTACACCAATCCCACGGCCAGTAAATGAACCTATTCCACCACCACACACAAACCCAATTCCCAATCGCCACTGAAAACACACCTAGGTCTGAAACCACTCAGGAGGCTATAGCATCTCCTAAAGCCACCAATGACCAGCCACCAAATGAAACCACCTCTTTTGAAGGACAAGGAATGAAGCAGTTGTTGAGAAAGCCTCAACAGCACCTGATGCTATAGCATCTACTGAAAGCTCAAATGAATCTTCTGCTGCAAAAAAAAAGGAGATTGGGGCACATTAAGGCCACAAAGAACCCAGGAGCTACATTGACTGAGATCCAAGAATAATATGACATTGAGATGATGCAAGCAGAAAAGGAGAAAGCTGCTGTTGTAGCATCCAGTGCTACAACATCAACTGCTGAGGAAGAAGCCCCCCCAAGAACCCAAGAAGAAGAAACAGAAAACAGACAAGAAACCATCCCAGAAGCCTAGCAGAATCAGCAGCAGGCTCAAATCTGGGTTAGCCAAAAAAAAATGATCCATTTTCCTTTAACTCTTTTAATTTTATTGCTTTCAATAAACCTGTTGGGTGCTATAGCACCTGTCCTGCACCCAACAATTGTGTTAGTTTTAATTCTGTTTATGAATCATTCCCCTTCTTCATCATGAAGGCAGTGAGGACACTGGCAGGTCTTAAGTTTGGGGGAGGAACTTTAGTTATTTTAAATTTCTGTTGAATGTTTGTATGTTTGTTTTGTGTCAAGTTAGTAATTCCCTTAGTGTTCACAAAATAATAAAAAGTCTGCATCTTGAATGGGTGAAAAATTTAATGATGATTGAGTGACTGTGTGAAGTATCCTTGTTTGAATGATAACCAGTTTTATTGCTGCTCCCACACAAACTCTAAGCTTAGGAAGAAACTTAGTCAGCTAGGAATGATCTGATGTTAAAGTTAGTCTTGGTTGACCAAGAATGTGTCTAGTTTTCAATAAAAATTGAGAGTAGCATTAGAAGCTAAGTTTGGGGGTGCATCGGTTATATTAAGGCTAGGTATGAAGACTTAGGAAGGCCAGTGTAATTTAGTTGTACCTGAAAGTGTAACATCAAATGTATAGCAATGTAATGCTATAGCATCTCCTCACCAAATATGTTGTGACTCTGCCTAAAAGCTCAAAAAAAAGAGAAGCGAGAGCATAATACTGGAGTCTAGCAATGGATGCTATAGCACAAAAGTCATCAAACGTAAGCAGAAATCTGTACTCATAACATCAAATGCTATAGCACCTTATGCTATAGCATTAATACCATTCATTTCTCTTAGTTTAGTACACTGGCCACTGTCTGAAATGCCTAAATCAAGCCATTTGTTGTGCTTTGAAGCCCCTCAAGTCTTACGTGGAATTGTTAGTCTACTCTCTTTTTTGAACTCTTCTTGACACACTCAAAAGAAGGACGCTCTCTCCTAGGCTAAGTGAACTTCTGAACCTGAGTAGGAATTGGACAATGATTAGAGGTCACACACTCATTTTGGGCAGTAATAACTCTGGATGCTGGAAAAAAAAACAATGGTTTATGTGAGTGAATCTGAAAATTTAGCCCAATCAAGAGCATGTTTTAAAGGTTTGTAACTTGGGGAAGAACTGACTTTGTTCTGATGTTTTGTTTTGTATAAAAAGTGTCTTGGCATCAATGTTTGTTTGGTTTTTACTTGTTCTTTTGTCATTGCTTGGGGACAAACAATGGTTTAAGTTTGGGGGTGTGATAACTCTCCATTAGAAGAGTTATCTACGCATTTCTACTCTTAAATCATTGTAAGTTTGCATGCTTAGACTAGGAGTTATGTGAATATTTGTGTTAAATCAAGGAAAAGGGAGTCAAGAACTGAAATGGAATTAATCTGGCACAATTGGTGCCCTTGTGAAATTTCTAATGTTTCTGTTAAGTGCTATAGCATCAGGTGCTATAACACCCTGCGCGCAGTAGAGCTGGGGTCCACTTGGAGACAAAAGCAGAAAACAGATCTGCAGCAAATCCTGAATCTGTCCAGTCAGCGCCTCCCTATTAGCCTAGCCTATGCTGATCCAGCCACCCTCCTACCACTTGCACATGACTACTTGGCAAACATGGATGGGACAACATGACCCACTTGTCTCCCCCACTTGCAAAAGAGGAGGGAAACCCACTCTATAAAGGAAAGCTTCACTTCTGCACTTGAAGATGGACCTCCAGCACTTAAACTTCTCTGGTTCTAGAGGAAAAATACAGTGATAAGCTGTCCTCTTAGTTCCATTGAAGATCCACCATAGAAATCCACTAGAAGATCGTGTTCGGTTCATGCTATAGCACTGTCAGCACACCAGTTCATGCGTAGGAGTTGGAAGAGTGTATCTTTTGCGCATTCTTCTTCTACTTTCTGTTTTGGTGACATAAACTCCATTATTTGTAAGTTGTTGATATTGCTAAACATGAGCTAAACATCTTGTAGTTGGATTGCTTAAGCTTTGTAATAACTCTTTATGTGTTAGTAATATAATATTATGATGTATGCATTTCAATCTTTGTGTTTTAATGCTTTCAAACTTGTTTTGGGATTAGCTAACAAGAACAAGTGCATTCATGGGTTCAGAAATGGTTCATGATTCGATCTCAAAGATTGATGTGAGTGAGTGGTTGTTTTAAGGGCACTTAGAACAATCCTTGCCCAAACCTAGACATAGGAGGGCTTAGTTCACAGAGTGGATACTGTGGGGTCTTTAAAACACAGAGGTGAACTTACTTGAAGCCTAGACATAGGATCTTGTCACGAAACCTTGGAGAAAGTGACCGAAAGACCCGCAACATATGCTACAGCATCTAATGTTATAGCACTAACACAAAAGAGAAGTTACTTAGTGAAAGCAATCCAACTAGTCTTCATCATATAGTTTCCCTTTTTATTTCCTTGCAAACCAAACCTTTATTTTACTACCCTCAAATAGTGTTTTTATTTTACACACTGATTTGCTAAGTTATGACAACTGTAAATTAAATACAATCCCTGTGGGTTCGACCTGTATTTCTACTGTATTACTTGTTGCGACTGCGTATACTTGCGCATCTGTTTGTAAAATCCACAACAATGAACATGGTGAAGCAATCGGCTTTTCACGTTTACTTGCTTGTAAGTCGTTTGTTGCTTTGTAATCTTTCTCTGTTACGGTGTCGGTCTCAGTTTTTGTAATGCATTGTTTTAACCATTTTGGTACTAATCTGTGGTTAGTGGCCACTAATCAGTGTTGTGCATATCTGTGGTTAGTGGCCACTAACCATTGTGGTGCTAATTTGTGGTTATTGCCACTTACTACATTGTGGTACTAGTTAGAAACCATATTAATGTAAATAGTGTGTTGAACAAACAATGTTTTTATGTCAGTTTATTGATGGATAGTTGTAGACTTGCAGCAATTTACTATATTAATGTGGAACTCAAGGAATTTACTATATATTATGTCAGTTTGTTGACCGGTTACTGGATTTTTGTTTTTAATTAATGTTGGTGCAAATCTCAATTCATGTTGTGGATTACTTCATATTTCCAGTTTACTTCATGTTGATGCAATCAGTTTTCACGTTTACTTCATGTTATGGTTTTGTATTTCTTTATTGCAGTTCAGGATTGTGATGGTTAGGATGAAAATCTCCCTGATATGGTTGTTTCAGGTTCTTAACTTATAATTGTCAAATTCTTTGATTTTAACTTTTTAAAATTAATTTGTGTAACCATATATGTGTTCATCTATGGTTAGGGGGTACTAACCATATATGTGTACTATTATGGTTAGTGTTAGACTTAATTACAGTTTTGGTCACCCTATTTTCACCAATTCACGATTTTGGTCCCTAAAGTTTTAATTTGACGATTTTGGTCCCCCTATTTTCCCAATTTGAAAAATCATAGTCCCCCTCTTAATTGGTCAAAATTGAAAGTCAATTTTGACTGACTTATCCTAAGTGGCAGCCCACGTGGACTGCCACGTAGGCGCACCCCCCACCCCCACCCACCCCACCCCACCCCCCTCCATTGTTCCTCTTCCCCACCGATCCCCCCTCCACTGTTCCTCTTCCCCTCCCCCCTCCCACCCCCACCTCCGTGACCCCCCCCCACAACCACACACCCTCTCTCTCTCTCTCTCCTTCGCATCTCCCACCGTCGCTCTCCCTCCTCTCTCAATCACCGATCCCCCTCGTTTTCCATCTCTCTCTTCCCCGCTCGTCGCTCTCCCTCTCTCGCTCGTCGCAGATCGCAATCGCAGTCGGAGGGAAAGGTGGGTGGTGCGAAGGTGGTGCGACGGTGGTGGGTGGTGCGAAGGGGGTCGGGATCAGTGGGGAAGAGGAACAGTGGAGGGGGGTGGGGGTGTACCTACGTGGCAGTCTACGTGGACTGCCACGTAGGATGAGTCAGTCAAAATTGAGTCTTAATTTTGACCAAATTAAGAGGGGGATCAAATTCGTCAAATTGGGAAAATAGGGGGATCAAAATCGTCAAATTAAAACTTTAGGGACCAAAATCGTGAGTTGGTCATAATAGGGGGACCAAAACTGTAATTAAGCCTTAGTGTTATTACTTATTTGACATTGCCTTCCTATGCTTAGCTGATTCATTTTTTCGTTTCCATTATAATGTTTGCATAGATTCAAGTACCAATGTCGGATGTCACGATGACGAACTCGATGATGTTGTGGTTGCAGGTTGCATGCTGATTTGTTATTATATAATAAATATATTTTTTATGATGTTGTTTGTTGGATATTGATTATTTTTACTTGGTTTTGACAGGGGTTACTCATCATCCTTCAGATGTTAATTCTTGGAAAGATCTTGTTTTTCACAGAGCCGGATGCATATGCTTTTTACAGCTCTTATGCCAATAAGTCAACTAAAAATGTTTCTTCAAAATCATTGAAAAAGAAGAGGAAATTTGCATTTTCATTGAAAGCCAATTCAAAAAGACACAAAGCTGGTGAAGGAAAAGCTTGCAGACCTCAAGAACCAAATGTTGCTGCACCTGAACCTGATACAGTGGCACTGGCAGATGTTAAGAAAGATGAAAACCCCTCTGGCATAGAAATTTTGGATGAAGTATCTTCAGTTTTATCAGCAAGAAGAATAAAATCTGCAGCAAGAAGAAGATTCATTCTAACTGAACTAACCCCTACTTCTGAACCTGACATAGTAACAGAAGATGAAAACAAAAATGATGACCAAAATGAGACTTCCAAAACCACCGTTCAAAATTCTAGAGAACAACAACCAAGTGAGAAGATAGTGGTCAACAATATTTCAGGTGAAAATGCTGATATGTGTGTGCCATTGAGTAGCTTGGTGAAAACTAGAAGCAATAACAAGTCTGCTACTAATAATAATAATTCCACCATGCAAGAAAATGGTGTCACACAAGAAAACGATCCTCGTCATGTGGCTAATACTGCAGAAGCAACCATTGATTAAAATGAGTCAACAGCTCCTCCAAACTCTGATTCATTCAAGGTTAGAAGAGTGGATAGCACACAAGAAAACGGGTCAAGATTAGTCTATACGGAAAATAAATATTGAAGAACCTGTTTCTTATAGCATCCAAAGATACTGAAATTCAAACTCACATCCTTCAATTCCCCTACATCATTTTCTTTATTCACTCTCTATTAATCTTACACCCTCAGATTAAAAAGAAATGACTATCAGCGTATAAAATAGAAAGCAAAATACAATTGTTCATTGATGCTTTTTCCTAGCTCAAGAAACACAGAGAGAGAGAGAGAGACCTTGCTGGCGAGTTTTGGAGAAGCCAATGCATGTAGGATTTTGAGATTTATCTTTATGAACCAATGAGTAGAATGCGACTCCACTACACGCTTTTCCTTTGGATCCTTTTGTGGTACGAGGCGTGTTAGGGTTAGAAGAGGAGAGTTTGTTTGCGGCGGTGGAAACGACGGAGACGACGGCGAGTTTGTAGAGTTCGTTTGCGACGGTGGATTCATGGTGGTTTTACAGAGCAGAGTTCGTTTGCGACGGTGGATTCACCGTGGTTTTACTGCGGAGAGTTCGTTTGCGATGGTGGAAACGACGGAGATGACAGAGAGTTTGTAGAGTTCGTTTACATAGAGTTCGGCGGCGATGGTGGATTCACAGGGAGTTTGTAGAGTTCGACGGCGAGTTTCTTCCCTGCACAGAGTTCGTGAGCTTTGGGTTTTTTGAAATTGGGGAAAGTGTTATGATTAATTATTAATGATATTCATTGAGTGTTTTTTAGTTATTGAGGAAATTACTCATATACCCCTTTAGTATTTGTTACTAAGCAATTGGCTTACTATTGTAAATCAATCTTTGTGTAATTGTATCACCATTATGTTCTATATTGTTTTTGGCTGGCTATATTTATAGGATATTTGCACCATATTATGCTATTTGTTCAGCCTTTTTCAATCCATGTTGACATCTCCCATTGTCCTCTTGAACCTAGGAAGATTGACAAACAACTTCATGTTATCAAGATAGACAATGTCAAGCTTCACTGCGTGACGTTCTAGTTCAAATACTTCCCTAAAACGTACAAAGCCAAACCTCCTCCCCGCCTCATCTCTCCTTGAGGGAATGCTCATATGCCTCTCTGAATCTTTTGAACATGGAAATAGGTCTTTTGCTTGATAATTATATGGGAAGTTGGTGCTGAAGTAGGAGATTATGTTTCCCGGTGCACCATGTACCTTTTGTGGATGTTAGTGGCGGACCCACATACAAGTGAGGGGGTTCAATTGAACCCCCGGAAAAAAAAGTTGCTTACCACTCTATATAATTTTTTTGAACCCTTTGAAAATTTTAATTTGCACTAGTAGCCCCAAATTTTGCACTCATTTACACCCAAAGACCCAACACTCCACTTACTCCTCTCTCACTCTCGTGACCAAATTTCTAAAATTTCCTCTCCATTTATTGAACCACATCATTATTACTTTTAACTCCTTCTTTGATTACCGTCTCTCCACTCGGTTTCGCCGTTTCGTTTCATCACTTGGTCTTTTTTTAATTCATTTTATACTTACTTTTGACACTTTCTTCTTCCATTGATCCGTGACATTACTTTTGGATATTTATTCTCACTAGTGCAGAAATGAGATTTAAAGTCAGACAAATTGGCCTTTTAAAGTCAGGCGCCGCACCAGCTTGACTTCTATTGAAGCGACTTCGTATGTCAGGAGCTTTAAAGTCAGGCGACAGCTCGACTTCATATGTTTGTTTTTAAGTCATACAATCACTGCCTGACTTTAATTATTGATGTTCGTTTTAGGCCAGCCTCTGAGAATGACTTTTAAAGTCGGTCCAGAATCTGGCTTTAAAGCTTTATTTAAGTCAGACTTTATGTCGCCTGACTTTAAATGCGTTTATATTTTAAAGTTAGGTTTGTAACTGCCTGACTTTAAAAGTTTTTTTTTTTTTGGCTTTTTGGCCATTCCTTTACATATACAAATTTGGCTCCATTAAGTATCAAATTCATTAAACTAGCAACACGCATTCTGTATAAAAGTGCAAAATTACTAAATTTTGCTCCAAAAGTATCATTAGCAATTCAACATTCATTTGACTAATATCTTGTCAAAAGGTATAGTAGAGCAACAATAATACATTTAGTAGAACAACAAATACCATAAGATAACCAACCAGCAGAATTTACAGCACAACTATGCTTCTATTAAGCTTCAATATACCCAAACATGTAACATTAAATGCAAATAAATATCACTTAGGTTGTTTTCTTCGTTTTTCCTTTGAAGTTGGTTTACGCTCTGCATACAACTTTATAAAGAACTCTGCCCAAACTTGTCTAACGCGCGTCAACTCTTCAAGTGTGAACGGACGACTAGAATTAAACATCTACAAAAATAAAAGTTGGATATGAATCACATGGTTAACCTAATACCTACAACATAATAATTACCTAGTAATTATCCTATAAAAGTTGAAAAATTCTATTACCTTCTTCCAATTATTAGTGATAGTTGCGGACACAATGGTCATCATATTTATCATCACACAGTGGCCACAAGAATAACTATCACTTTGTTTCGGTCCCTATAAATGAATATCAAATATCAAAATTTAATATAATTTATAGTAACTAGTATAAAATGAAAATAAAAATTAATGTGTTAAATACTTACTTTAAGTGTCACCCAGTGAGGTTTTGTTTTTCTCATTCGATATGAAACTGTATATCTCACATGGAGTTGTGTCACCCTGATCCTCTTCGGGGCTAAAGATATATTTCCCACCCGCAAAGAAAATAAAAAATGTGTCTTAAATGACGTTTATATCTTAACAACATAGTCATAAGGATGCAAACTAGGAGGCTCCTATGTACCGTTTTAATGAGACTGAGACACAAGAAAAGAAGCAGTCCCTTATTAAATGTGAGGTGTTGAACCGCAAGTTCACTGTGAAGATGTATGATTGTTTTTGTGGTAGATAATTCTTTTTGTTGCTGATACAAGATTGAGAAATATCTAGAGAGACTTAGGTGGGTTCCGCCTTTTTATTAAAAGGAGTAGATAATTGATAATTCTCAGAATTTTTGTAAATGATGGACAAATGAATATTCTTGCAAGCAACTGTGAATGGAAAAAGAGAAGAGTAACACTTTTTTTCTTCCAGTTTATATGAATCCTTCTTCTATTGTGTGATACACTAATATGTACCTCACACTACCTTGGATCTATTGCAAGACTCTTTTATTTTGCTTTTCAATGTTAATGATTTCTAAACATTAAAACTGTTCAATGTTGATGTATTACTGAAGATGATGAAGCAGGGATCTATATGTTTAAAAAATGGTAGATGGAAGCTGTTCTCATGGTGGGGATGGTGTTTCCTATCCCGTGGCTATGTAGGTGGTGGAGCTTCGTGTAGTGATTGTTAAAAATATCCAATAAAAAAAATCTAAAGTATTAAAAAAATCCCGAACCTGTTCATCCGGTAAACCAGTGATTAAAAAAGTGGTGACTTGTGTCAATATATGAGCGAGTGTCAAATGGCGAGTGTTAGCGCAACTGATCTTAGCATTCCTCTTATAATTTTGAAGTTTTGACATAGGTGCTTGGGAAAACAACTATTGAAGCTCTACTGAGGAGAGTATATCAAATTCAACAATTTCAGAATATGAAATATATTAAAGTTGTTTTTAATTATACTTTCGGTGAAAATTTTGAACCCCAACCCCGAGTCCGCCACTGGTGGATGCCATCGTTAGATCCACCTTCTATTGTTTCTGATGACCTACCCTTTCACAACCTCTCATGTGTCCTACTGTTTACCATCCTCCTTGGCCCCCGCTTGCTCCAGCTTGTTCTTAACTCTCTCTCCCTCTCTCTCTCCACTGCCTCCAGTTCCCAACCCTCCGTGTATCTTCTCCCTTCATGACCTCTTTTACCCTCCAATCTTCATTCGCCATATCCAACGTTCACCTCTCTCTCTATTCCACGCGTAGCACTCACCTCTCACCCCCTGTATCTCTCGTAACCTCCACGCCTCCCTATGCTCTCTATCGCTCTCCCTCTCTCTTTCATCTCACCTCCTAATATTGTTGAGTTTAGTTTTTTTGGTCTACTTAAATAAAATGACAAATAAACACTACACACAAACACTACAACTGCTCACACTCGAGTTCGAACTCGGGAACCGACATCCCCATGTCGTTGAAATTGCCAAGACAACCAAAGTGAGGGACATATTGTTGAGTTTAGTTTGTATTAGTTACTTGTTACTCTTAATTATTTTCTATAGAGAAAAATATGTATGATAAATAATAACGTAGAAAAAGATTAATAAAAAATAAAACACCCTTTAAAAGATAAATAAAAACACAAAGTTAGGAAGGTAGTATATGAAAAGAGTAGTTATGAATGTGTCTGAGAGATTAATGCATCTCCAAAAGAGTAGATCAAGTGGTGACATTATGAATAGAACTCCTTAACTCAAATTTCCAAAAACAACAAAATATGCTAACTTTCAAAACGGGTACAAGGCGTGTAGCTGAAATAGCAAAGTATTACTTCCCTCTCAATCTAACCTTACTGTTAGTTTGTTTTTCCCCTTAGTCGTTTATTTGTTTCCTTCCCTCCAATATTCTGCATTAACCCATTGACTCTTTTCTTTCGAACTCGGTGCGGTAATATTATCCAAAAAGGCAAAAAATATAAAAGCTTATACTTCAATCCAGTTCCACCGGATCTTTTTCTTTCTCTTCTTATATAATTATATTCATTATTTATTTATTTATTTATTTGAGTTCAATTGGAAGCAGCAAAATCAACTGAATTGAATTGCGTCATGGATCTGAGAAGTTTATTGTTATTGATAATAGCTCTGAAAATCTTTTGCATTGTGAATGGGAATTTAGTGTTCCCGGTGGAGCGCCGGAAAAGTAGTTTAAGCGGAATTGTAGCTCACGATTCCCATCGTCGTGGTAGATTTCTTTCAGCCGTTGATTTCAACCTAGGTGGCAATGGTCTCCCTACTAAAAACGGGTTCGTGCTTAGTTTAATTTCACTTAATTTAATTATGAGTTATGAATTATGAATGAACATTCATTAATCATCAGCGTACTTAATTTGATCTAGGTTGTATTTCACAAAAATTGAGCTTGGCTCTCCTAGGAAGAACTACTATGTTCAAGTTGATACAGGAAGTGACATTATGTGGGTGAATTGTATTGAATGCAAGAGATGTCCCAAGAAAAGTGATATCGGTGTATGTATCATTTACATTTTTCCTCACTTTACATTTCACTGCTTTAATTTGGGGTCATCTAGTTATGATTATGATTATGATTATGATTATGATTGTGATATGAAGTCAAAGTTATGTTGACTTGATTGAATTTCCTATATTCAGTTTCTCATCATTATTATTACAACAGATGGACTTGACTCTCTATGACTACAAGGACTCCAAAACTTCGGAGGTCATTTTATGTGACCATGAGTTTTGCTCTTCCACATACGAAGGTCCGATTCGCGGTTGCAAGGCTCAAACGCCCTGTCCGTATGGCATAGCTTATGGAGATGGAGGGACAACTTACGGATACTATGTAAAGGATTATCTCACACTTAACCGTGTCAATGGTAATCTCCACACTGTACTGCAGAATAGCAGCATCTTTTTTGGGTGAGAATAATGATTCCTAATACTCAGTAATTCACATTGTATTGAATAGCAGCATCTTCTTGTGCTTGTTTCTAATGACAGAGTTATCTTCTTGATTGCAGACAAAATTTTGATATTTTTGTTACTGTTTTCTGCTACTTGATTTAGGTGGGGAGATTTAGTGGGTCATTTTTATGTAGAAATGTCCAGCTTCCTAGGTTAATAAGGAAATAAAGAAAAGTCACTGGTTTAACTTTTCTCTCCTTTTTTATCTCCCTGGGTATTCTCTTGCTGACAGGTGCGGCTCTATACAATCTGGAACATTGGGTTCATCTTCTGAACAAGCCCTTGACGGAATAATTGGTTTTGGACAAGCAAATTCTTCTGTGCTTTCGCAGCTTGCTGCATCTGGCAAGGTGAAAAAAATATTTTCGCACTGCCTTGACTCTATTCGTGGTGGTGGAATATTTGCCATAGGAGAAGTGGTGGAACCTAAAGTCAGTACTACTCCATTGGTACCAAATATGTATGTGCATTAACTTAGTCTTTTTGTTCCCATGCTTTGATATTGGTTATCATGTACATCCAAGGGAAAACTTGGTAGCCATACAAATACAATCCCAAAACTATCAATAATGAAATATCATTATTTAACCTTATTTCACAATCACAATATTGTCTGGTTTGATATTTAATTAGTTGACATGGGGAGCAATATTTAATATTAGTCACAGTTACCAATCCCGAATAGTGGCATGGAGCGGGAAAACACTATAGCAGGATAGCGGGACGGCTACTATTCTAATTTTTTTATATATTAAATAGTTGATGTTATATATAAATGCTCAAAATTGAAAAGTTGGTCAATATTCATAATATATAATAAAATGTCATAATACTTGAGCAAAACATACAAGTAGATAGCAAAGTTAAGAAAACAAACAAGTTTAGGCCTAGAATCTCCAATATGTAACATACCTTTTGAGGTCCCTCCTTGGTGCGCACGGTGGCGCCACTATTTGCTGCTATTACGGTTGTTACAGTCGCACCTTAAATTTGCAACACTACAAAAGGAGAATAGCACCAGTCGCCGCTCTCCTGCATTTGCCTCTATTGACAACTATGATTAGTTGAAGAAAAGACATTTTCTTTAGTATTGTCTTTCTTTTTGCTCTTTGATTAAGATTCTGCACACACATAGTTGTGGGATTAACCCTTGGGCCAATAGTGGTGGTTAGGTAAAGTCCTTTTCGTAGGGGTGACTCTAGGATTCATATTGTTGACACTGCAGGTAGAGTTTTCTTGGATTAACAACCACTGTTAGGTGCTAGTGCATTTGATCTGCATGATTTTCAATCGATATGAACAATTGTATTTGTGATGAGACTCGAAACCCCCTATAGTCATTGATGTTAAGGGCCCAATAGTTTAGCAGGTAAGTCATGGCCCCAAAAGTTTTCAACTACATTCAAATTTCTTTTTAGGGTGCAAAATCATAAACCTCTCAACAAAAGATTAATCATAATTCATATGTGTGTTTGAACATGCAAACCATGTATTTGAACTTGGTCTAAGGCTCTAAGCTATCAGATCATCTTTGGGGAAGTGAAATATGGAGACTCGCATGCAGACCAGAATCAAAGGAGCAAAACAAAGTTTGACTCGGGTCTAAACAAAAACCTTTGAACTTACATAAATGATTTCACAAATGGATCGATTGCAAAGTACAATGAGTCAGGAACAACAAAAGTTAGAGCGGGAGCTAAAGGAACTGGGGATGAACTGGAGCCATCGATGATAGTCATGACAAGTTATTGATGTGCAGCACATGATAACGATGAGTTGAATGGCGAAGATAATAACAGTTTTTTTGTCATTTTGGGACCTCCAATGATGATTCCGTGACATCCAAGAGGGTGGAGTTGCTAGCATTTTAGTGGAAATGATCCTCGGGGATGGCTTACCAGAATGGAGACATACTTCAGAGTTAATCAAAATCCCAAGGAGTCAAGAGTTGCTTTAGCTCGGGTGAGTATGGAAGGGTCGGCCATTCATTGGTTAAACTCCTTATAGAGATATAGTAAAATCTAAAATGGTAGAAATTCAAGGAGGAACTTATGAAGAGATTTAGGGACTTGAAATCCAGAATCCATACGAGGAGTGAGTTGGCAACATTTCAATTTCAACCATGAGATTCGAATTGAGTGATGGATTTTGAGTGCTTTCTCATAGGGTTTGTAGTCAATTCCTAATTGATGCGAGTATATGGTCATACAATTCATGCATGTTGCATACATCAAATTCTATCTCCATCTCTCTAGCTAGTAGTTATGTGTATGATCACTTCCTTGGTTTTTTGCTGTCCACTTGAAGAGCAAATAAGTCCCACAGGCCAAAGAACGAAAGTGTCATTTATTTCTGGTTCAAACGAGGGGGTGGAAGAGATTTTAATGGAAGGGAGGAAAGGGAAGAGAAGACATATAATGAAATATTGTGTTTGGTTGAACGAAGGGAGGGGGAGGGGGGTGTCCCTCTTTTTGTTTGGTTCACAAGGGAAGATGATGGCTTTTAATATAGGAGAAGTGCTAATTAATGTTTTGCGCCTGTATAAGTAGTTATAACATTTCATGTGACATTTAATGTAATGATATACTAATAGTCTATTCATTTAATACTCCCTTCCGTCTCATATATAAGCAATGAAAAATCCAAAATTGATGCTCCAAAATATTAGCTATTCTCAATTACTTTTATCCAATTAATTAATGATGTTTTTCCAAAAGTATCATTGAACTAAATTGAGATTGACGTTTCCAATAAATATGCTCAAACACTGTTACTATTAGGTCCTTCATTTTCTATGAAAGTATATTCATATGAGACCTCTTGTTTAACTGTAAAAACTAAATGTCCTTTCAGATACTCATAACATATTTGATATCCAGTTCAGGTTTTGGGATTGAAGTTCGAAATTAGGCCATAACTGTAATCTTCTGACTATTGCAGGCCACATTACAACGTGGTTTTGAAGAATGTCGAGGTTGATGGTGATATTCTACAACTTCCCTCAGATATATTTGATTCTGGAAATGGGAAGGGGACGGTGATAGATAGTGGGACAACCTTGGCTTATTTTCCTGGGATAGTTTACGACGAACTAATTCCGAAGGTATGTGTATCAATAAAAGTTTAATTCAATTAATATCTATGCATGTGTACTTATGGTTGTTTTTAGCATGAGTACTTATGGTTCTTCTTTTTGATAGGTTTTGGCCCGGCAACCTGGACTGAAATTATTTCTTATTGAGCAACAATTTAAATGCTTTTCATATTCTGGAAAGTATGACACTTATCATTGTGATATTCGTTTATAGAAATTTCACATTTTTAGGTTATATCAGAATTATTATTGTTTGCTAATATTAAAGCCTGATATCGTATTTGTTTGATTCATAATTACTTTCTTATTGACTTAGGAAATCAGATAATTTATCAGAGATACTAGAGATTTATTTTATTGGTTTGTGTATCTCATTGGGAATGGCAACATCATACTTATCTTCCCAAACATCTTTTAATGCTGTTTTGATGATGTAGAAATTAACAAGGAAAATACTTTATTGTTTATTACTGCAGTCTAAGACTGTTTATATAGGAAAGATAACAATAATTGTAGTCTAATAACTAGGACTAATAATCGAAAGAACTAAAACCAAATCAAAACAAATCAAGCAACATTATAAGTAAAATAAACAGTCAAGGCCCCTTCCCCTAGATACCAGAGCAGGGTCAAGACCTCTAGACCAAAGAAATAACAAAAATAAAATCAACTTAGGGAGAATAGAAGCAATCTCCCCCTGGTTCTCCTACAAATCAAATCAGGGAGAATAAAATCACATCTCATGTGATTCTCCTACACCCTCCTCAAGTTGGTCCCAACTTGGCTATTAACCATTCAAAACTGCGCCTGGTCGAGCTTTTTGTCAGAATATCAACAGTTTACTGATTTGAAGTTACAAAAGATAGACATATGATCCCAACATCAAATTTCTCTTTTAGGAGTGGCAGTAAATCTCAATATGCTTGGTTTTTGCCTGTTCGACGAGATTGTGAGCTATACTTATTGCAGCCTTGCTATCATAGAACAATTTTAATAGCAAGTCAGCTATCATTTCATATCTTCCAAAACCCTGCGAATCCATAAGAGCTCACTGATTTTTTGAGTCATTGCTCTGAACTCAACTTCCACACTACTTTGGGCAACATCTTGTTTCTTAATTCTCCTTGTAACAAAATTTCCCCAGACGTATGGTTGGCAGCACCTGAATTGACAATCCAAGTATGACTGGGATTGACACACTGAGAAGGGAAGTATTTAAAAAATTGTCTGAGTTTATAGAGCAAGGAGTTTGTACAGTTAGTCTAATTGTTCCTTGGTGAATGGAAGTGAGCTTGAATAAGACCGTTTCTCTTGATCATGACTACTAGTTTGGAGAGCACGACCTTCATTTCCTCCCTTTTTCTTCTAGTTTAGTGGCTTGCCATGGAGCTTCCAACATGTTTCACGATTGTGTCGTGAATGTTTGCAATGTTTGCACCATGGTTTTTCCCCATTTTTCTTCCCCTCCTCAAGTCCTCATTGTAACTCTTAGTAGCAAGAGTAGAGATTTGTCTCAGCAACAGAAGGTGACTTCCCCATCATAACACTTTGCTTAGCCTCTTTTTTCCTCACTTCTGAGAAAGTTTCCTGAATTATTGGCAACAGATATTTCCTAAATATTGTGCCTCGGACCTCATCAAGTCGACTTTTAAGGTCAGCTAAGAACACAAAGACTCGATCGTTCTCCTATCTCTTAAGAAATAGTACACTGTCTTAAGTAAACTTCCAATTATCATCATAGCAAAAATCCGGTTCCTACCATAAAGTTATCAAATTCGTTATTATAGGTAGTTACATTCCTGTTACCTTGCTTGGTATGCCAAAATCGTGACTGGTGATCAAAAATTTGAGAACAGAAGTGTGGGATCTTCACCGTTGGCAAGAACATAAAGGGCATTCCAATTTCAACTTGGATCTGCTATTGTGGGCATGCATATATCCCCCATGAGAAATCCATAATTTCCCTTGCCGTCTAGTATCAATATGAAGGTTAGTGACCACTCCAAGTAATTCTTGCCATTGAGACGCTGAACCTCAACCTAGAGGGTATTAGAAGGTTCCTCGTGACCAAAAAAATTGGAAAAACCTCCTCTGGAGAAGACATCCGGACAACCACGCTCATAAACTCCTTTTGGGCCGCTGCCCCTTGGCCCTCCGCCACTTAGGCCACTGCTCACGTGCTGCCAGTCATTCCTAGGCTACTGATGGATGCACCCTGTCCACTGTCTGGACCGCTGCCAGTTACGTCCGATCACCACCAGGTCTGCCACTGGGCACCTTTGGTCCTGATGGCGGCGCCCGTTAGGGCCTGCTTCCACGCTTTGTTACGTGCCATGTGGAAGAAGATATGGAATCCCTACATTGTAGAACCCAAAGCTCTTGATACTGTGTAGAAAGTAATAGGAAAAATACTTTCTTGTTTATTACTAGCTTATAAATATATAAACTTTTTGTTGCTAGTTGCAATTACTTTTATATTACAGAAGAGTCATCTGTTCGAGATGGTTCTTTAAAATTTTAACTTGTATGAATTGTTCAAGTGGTTGTTTGGTAATCAAAATATGTTTTACTTTTTGAAAGTTAAATTTCACCAGTTCAAGAAAGCAACAAGTTCACTTGATTGTTTGGTATATGCATCCCTTAAATAGTTGACCATTGTAATCTTGCAGTGTTGATGGCGGATTTCCGGTTGTCAAGCTACATTTTGAGGGTTCTCTTTCTCTGACAGTTTATCCTCGTAACTACATGTTCCTGTATAAGGTGAGTAGAAACTTCTTTACTCATTGTGAAAATACCCAGATTCTAAATTAAGAAGCTTTGTGGATGCTAGCTAGATACTCAGATGACAAATATATCTTTTAGGGCATATAAGTTTAACCTGTTGTCTGAACTGATTTCTTCTTCTACTCTGTTGACTGTTGACTTCAATGATGATTTACATTGCCATATGGAGAATTTCAATAATATATTATGTATCTTTTCAATTTTTGAAAAAAAAAATTGGGGATGGGGGAAATTATTATCGAATAAAGTGGCACTAATGACCATTTTACAACCGTCCCTTGAGGTTACAAAGTCAAACTCTTACAACTGAGGTGACACCTCATAAACCATCTTTTCAAATTATTTTAGAATAACTTGTTTTGTTAAAGTTGCCCCTACTTCCTAGTATTTAACTATGATGATTCTTGATATTATTTTGTCCTCTTATTGTTGTTCCCCAGAGTGGTATCTGGTGTATTGGCTGGCAGAGAAGTGTGGGACAAACTAAGGATGGAATTGGAAAGGACATGACCCTTCTTGGAGGTACACTTTAGATCACTTATAAATTAATCCAGTGGTTTTTTTCTAACACAGTATAAGTTTATTGAAAGCACAATTCATGCGAGTCATCAATTGAGTTGGTTTTTGATTGTTAAGCTATAAGGGTTATTGGATTATTACTTCATTCTTAGTGCACTTGGGCTTGTACTAGTTGTACTGGTACTTCACCTAATTATTTTTACTAGGAGTATTGAGGAGTTTTTTTGCAAGAGCTCTAAGTTGTTTTTAGCTAATATTTCCAAAATAGCTATAAGCAACTTATACAGAGCTTATGCTGAATTTCTCCCCATTTCTTCTTTGATTATAGATTAGAAACAACTTATACACAAACATGTGTATGATACTTTCTTATTGAAGAAGTACTTAGGCCGTTTTCCCGGATGCCTCCTAATTACGGTATTGTGTAACATCCTATTAAATATTATATTCAGCATTATTTTTAGCTCTTTTTTCCTCTCTTTTTTCTTCCTTAACCAAAGATATATAATCTAACATTGAGATTGTTCGTCTTATAGCCTTTAAAATATTCAGGCATTTGTGTTTATTTAAGAACTTCTGCATGCTAATGTTTAAATCTCGACTCTCTCTCTCTCTCTGATGCTAGAACTCATTTCCAAATCCCCGGTAACAAGTGTTGGGTGTCAGTATCATCTATAACTTTGAATTGTTTTCAATTTCAGATTTAGTGCTATCAAACAAACTAGTCTTATATGATCTTGAGAATATGGCCATTGGATGGACTGACTACAATTGTGAGTACAACTATCCTTTCATAAGTTTTTGTTTCCTACTTTTTTGTGTCGTTAAATATAACCTCAGTTATATATTAATGTGCTGAATCAGTCCAAGGTTACATCAAGTTCATCTCGCTTTAGATCATTTCCTTGTAGTACTCTTTAATTTGAATCATTTTCATTATTCTCAGTCCATACTTTTTTTGGTAAGAATTCCCAGTCCATACTCCAGTTTGAACTGTTTTTAAGATTCCTGCTTTTGCCATCATCATTTTTTTTTATATTAGATAAGTTAGAAAGCCTGCTTACTTTAACAGATTTTGACCAAATGAAGCTTCATCTGTTGTTTCTATCTACAACACATATACCTTATGGTCAATTTCAATTTGATTTTAGGGTTAAATTTGTTGATAATGATACCGTTAGAATAAGTTTCATAGCGTTGTGTTATTGTTTCTTTAGGTTCTTCCAGCATTAAAGTGAAGGATCAAACTACTGGAATAGTGCATACAGTGGGTGCACACAAAATTTCTTCAGCTTCTACCATTTTAATTAGAAGAATATTGGCATTCTTTTTGTTGCTAACTGCCATGCTGAACCCTTTTATTTACTAGATTTTGATGAGTTATGGCATTCATTTATTGGGATGTATCATAATTCCTTGAATGATAAGGTGTGCAGTGTGGTTTTTTTTTTGACAAAAGGTGTGCAGTGTGGTTGATATGACATAATTTAACCATTTATGGTATAGATGTTGAACCGTACTACTACTCTATCCTGATAGATGGGCCGATCTGATTGCTGGTCGCGCCTAGACAAGCATATGTCGGGAGCAGAGCTCGACTCGGGTTGTACCTGCAATGACACTCTGGCGCCCAAGTCAGTGGGGGTATTGGTCAATGCAGGAATATTAAATGAATGAATAGTGTACCTGTCAGTGGGGTTTGACCCCCTATTTATAGGTTCTGACAAGGTTCTGTGGCCATCGGATGGTGCGGCTTGCTCTCAACCGTTGATCTCGATTAGCCTGGGCGCTGTCCATGGATCGCTGGAAAGTTGGGCCAGTTCGCGGCTCATTTAGCTGGATTGGGAGCTTGGCCCAGTCCAGAACAGATGTAACTAGGAGAATACCGTGCTTGCGTTGTTATAATATTTTTACTTTAATTTTACAGAGTTTATATATAAAAATAGATGAATATTTAAAATAAATTATCAACTTCAATTTCAACTATACATTTATCATCAACTTCAACTATCGACTATACATTTAATCAAAACAACCACTCCAAAAATACTAAACTACCCTTCTCTAAAAGTTTCTTGAGAAATTTAAAAAATAAAAAATAAAAAGTTAGTGGGGGGTATTTTAAGAATTGTAAATTATATTCTTGAGAATAAATATTACAAACCAAACATTATTTAGTTATTCCTAGAAATTTAAAATAAATATTTCCCAGGAATCTTGAATACTAACCAAACACTTTTTTTAAAAATACTTAGGAATCAAATTCCCATCTTTATGTTCCCAGGTAAGTTCTTCTTAGGAATAATTTTTTACTCCGTGAAATAGGGTCCCCTAAAATATCTATTTTTCTCTCTCCTATTTAATCTTGATAAAATATTAGATGAGAAAATATTTTTACTTCTATAAATGAATAATTTGTTTTTTATAATTTTTTTATCGTTCTTTTGAACTTTTGATTTCTTACGGGAAAACATTACATGTTAACGGGTAAACATTACATGTTGTTGGTATGATTTTTTTATTTCTTATAAATGAACATTTTGCCTTTGAGCCGCAACAAGAAAATACTAGATATTGTCGAAAAAACATTTTCTATTTCTTATTTTTTAAGTTTAAACAAGTAAACATTATATGTTGTTGCTATAATTGCATTACTACTAATTCTCTATGGTGGAACGTTACACATTGTCAGCATAATTATTTTATATTCTGCTTTTAAGTTACAACGGGAAAATGTTACATGTTGTTGGTATAATTTTATTATTAATAAAATATATTTTGTGTATTTATTCGCCATGGGGGCTACATTATTACTACATGATTCGTAATTACCTAACGATAAAAAATGTCAATTGAAGAAAATATTCTAAAGTTATGAAACTTTATTTCTTATCGACTTATAGATGTATTATAATTGAATTCTATCTGAGACTATTTATATAAAGAATACGATGTTACCCGTGCGTATGTACAGATATACTACTAGTGTATATTAAAAATATAGTACCATATAAATATGATGTTGGATTTTTTATATAAAAATATTATTTGTTTTAGACAATATTTTTGTATAGTGTACACGTTTTTAATATAAATAATTGTCAACAATTTTTATAACGTCAATTGTTTAAAATATAATCTTACAAAATTAAAATAAATTTTTGAAAGTTTCATTGAATACTTTATTCTTGAAAAAACTTGTAAATATATTTGTTGTTATAAATGTTATTATAGTGGATGTCCACTACTCTCCTTCCATCTACTCATTAGTGGATTTTTATGATTGACTATACACCTGCCCTTCTCTCATTCTATAAATAGGGTTATCGTGTATTGTGACACTAGTGTGAATAGAGTAATGCAAAAGCCTTTATCTTCTCTCATTCTCTTGTTCTTCCCTCTTTCTCTGTTTTGGTTTATTTTCATAACATTTGTAAGTTAATAAACAATTTAAAATAACCATTTGTATGGTAATAAAATAAATATTTCTTTCATATATTAACACATATATATGTCGAAGAGCGACACAATTATATATATATATATATATATATATATATATATATATATATATATATATATATGTGTGTGTGTGTGGGGTTTTCAACTATTTACTAAAAAAATTATTTACATTTATAAGGTATTTAATATGTATAATAAATATTTTACTTGCATTATTAAATGTAATTAACATGATAAATGGCAATATAAATATTCTCTACTTTTTAATAAATTTTAACTGTTCTTTTAAACTTTAAATAAGTTAACTTTAATATTTTCTCAGGTCCTATTTATAAGAAAATTTTGCAGTTTAAAGTCAATTGAGTAATTGATGTATAGGTCTATATTTATAGACAAGAGGGAGTATATATCAATATAACTTAACTTTTAATAATTTCACTCAATTAATATCAATAGTTTAAATTATATACTACTAGTTCTTATTATTTTACCCTAAGTAGTTCATATAACTTTTTGATACATAATATAATAGGTATTTAATATATATATATATATATATATATATATATATATATATATATATATATATATATATATATTGAATATTTTTATTGCCATGTTAAATGCAATTAATATATTAAATAACAATATAAAATTCATTCTCTTTAAATAAATTTAAATTGTTTCTTTTAAACTTTAAAAAGTTATCATTCTTAATTAATTGAAAATAATTCAACTCACCACAACAAAAATGATGGATCCCACAAACGATTTTAGTGACAGTTCAAAATGGTGGTTAAATGTACAAGATGGTAGATAAAAAATAGGCTTAAATATGTTTTAGGCCCCTGCAAATATAGCGTGTTTTGGTTTAAGCCCCTACAATTTTTTTTTAGAAAAAACTCCTTGCAAAATACAGTTTTTTGATTTTAGCCATTCTGTTAGTCAAACGTTACAAAAAAAAGTACACGTGGCTAACAGAACTGTGAGTTGACATTTTTTTTCTTTTCTATTATTTTTATACTGACTGGGACTGCCACTTCACCATTTTTTATTTCTATTTATTTTTTAATTCTTTAATTATCAGCTTCTTCATCTCTCTTTCAACTCCATCTCTCTCAATCTTCCCTCTTCTCTCTCACGTAATCATAGAGCACCACCATTGATGCCTTCAACTTTTTCTCCTTCCTTTCCATCTTTCTATTCACAAACTCCATCTCTGTTGTTGTTGTAGCTCCAATTTATTGCAAAGTTTCAGATTGAAAGAAATGCCATAATTTCAGAATCAAATACCTAATCCTAATTTCAGAATCAAATCTCTAATCAAATCCCTAATCTTTCACGACGAATCTGGAAAAAGGGGGGGATTGATAATGGCAAGATTGATAATGAGTAGAGGAATATGGAACAGAAACAAGAACACGAAAAAGAGAGAGAAGTGAAAAAGGAACCCCATTTTCACGGTTGTAACCATCCATGGAGGCACCTAAGAAGAGAACAGAGGAAGAAGAAGAAGAAACTAGAAATAGGGCTAATATCAAAACACTGTATTTTTTTGCTTATCGAAAAAAAACAATGTATTTTGCAAGGGCTAATATCAAAACACTGTATTTTGCAAGGACTTTTTACCATGTGGCAGACACGTTGGCATTTTTTTAACGTCAGTCTAACAGAACTCTAACAAAATGACTAATATCAAAACACTGTATTTTGCAAAGACTTTTTACTAATATTTTTTTTGCAGGAACTTAAACCAAAACACGCTATATTTGGAGGAGCCTAAAACATATTTAAGCCTAGAAAATATAGCAAAAGTCAAAAAACAAGGGATAAAAGTACTAAACAACGAAAGCAGTGATCGTGAGTAAATATCAAATCTATTTTTACCTACAGAAATTTAACATTTAATGGCGGTTTTGTATGTGAGTAAACATAATTTTTTTATAGTGACTTAGATAGTTTTATTTTATCAAAAACAAAATCTAGTAATTTTAAATTATATTTTAATATTGTCAAAAAAATATTATATTTTAATAGGGTCACCGATGGACTTTTTTTGAGAAGTCCATATTAAGGGGACCCATTCTAATATTGCATAAAAATTATGAATTAATGTATGTATTTATGCACCCTAAACTTATGTAATGGAACCCTCAATTTTTTATGAGAATTAAAGAGGGTCCCAACCTCTGAAGCCCCGATACTCCAAAATAGCCTAAGTATCGGTGTCGGACACGTATCGGACACCGATACGGCTCCGATACGTCTGGATACGTCTGGATACGTACCCATAAAGTATCGGTGAATTAATATTTATTTTTTAAACAAAAAAATCCCGGATATGTTTCGGATACGTTCCGGATACGTCTTCGATACTTCAATATAAAAAAATATATTTAATGTAACTATTTTAACTTGGGCACTATTGGTCTTCGATACTTCAATATAAAAAAATATATTTAATGTAACTATTTAATGGAGGGGAGGATATTGACACAATTGGTGTTTAGTAGTGACTTATAATGTTTTTTTTGCTATACTCTAACTTGGGCACTAAATTGTATATTTTTTGTGACATGATCTTTGGAGAAAGAATATATTTTGAATAGGTGGGGGAAAAATGTAACTATGCGCACACTAATTTTGATCACAAATATCTTTTTTGTAAGAGTGATCATATCTATTGAATATTTTGAGAAATTGTCGGTTAGTAAAGTGACTATCTTTAGTTATGTTTTATTATTTTTAATTTTAATTTAATTTTTATTTGAAGTATCCCAGCCGTATCGTATCTTGATTTTCAAATTTTTCCCGTATCCACGTATCCGTATCGTGTTGTATCCCGTATCGTATCTCGTATCGGTGCTTCAGAGGTCCCAACCCATTACTTCATTCCGTCAAAAAAATCCCTAGTAGTTCATATAATTATTTAATACATTAAATATAATAGGTATTTTGTGTATATATATACATATATATATATATATATATATATATATATATATATATATATATATAGTAATGTTATTGTTAATCAAGTTAAAAGTAACTAAAATATTATATATCAATATAAATATTCATCATTTTTAATAAATTTTAATTGTCTCTTTTAAATTATAAAAAGTTATCACTCTTTAATGAACCAATCCGTACAATGTTTTTAGTGATACTGTGATAGTCAAAATACTGTTGATCAAGGTACTGAATGGTAGGTAAAATATATAGTGATAATAAAAATAATGAGTAAAAATACGGAGTGGTAGGTAAAACTTATATCCACAGACAAATTGTGGTGTTATATGTTGTGCATAATACATTAAATGAGTGACCATTGTAAATGTCGGTTCTACTTATATCTATGTACGTTTGACAATGACAGTTTTTCTGTGAGTTAAAGTTAATATTTTATAGTAAAATCAAAGCTTCCACAAAATCAAAAAATAGATCATTTTCTGAAAGAATATCAGCCAATGACCGAAAATATATTATTTTAGGCTCTGCTAGGGTTTTGCCAAAAAAGGCAAGTTTTGTTCTTGGCGGCCGCGATGAGCGCACAACCGGTGGTTGGCGACCGGGACATCTCTCGGGAGGAGGAGGACCTCCAGGAGCGCAGTACGAAAAAGGTGAAAGGTGGGGAGCACACGTTTGTAACAACCTCCACGGGTCTGGTGAGCTATGCTGATATTGGCGATCCACCCATATGGAGGACGTTCAAGGCAAGCGATCATACAAGGAGACGGTTATGGGGCTCCATGTCGGGGAAAAGGGGGACGACGATACAGGGGATGAGGAAGGAGGACATATGGGGGAGGCTCAGGATGATGGAGAGTATACTATGGGGTGTATGGACTTGCAAATCGTGGGAAAAACTCATGGTGGCTATGAGTGCCCGGAGATAGTTATTCCACCAAGAGCCGAGGTGCGATTGTGCAGGCCATGGAAACAAGGCTTGATTGTTAAACTTCTTGGCAGACGGATTGGATTCAAGGCTCTAGAAAATCGACTAAACCAGATGTGGGTTTGAAAAGGTGTCATGAACATTATTGATCTTGGAGGTGAATTTTTCTTGGTTTGCCTCTCGAGTCCAGACGACCATGACAAGGCCTTGACAAATGGTCCATGGTTGATTTATGATCATTACCTCACTGTGAGGGAGTGGAAACCGAACTTCCGGCCAGACGAGGAAGAGATTAACAGAGTTAATGTGTGGGTGCGGCTTCCGGAGCTTCCGATTGAATATTATGATCCAGATTTCCTAGTCTTCTTGGGTAATCGGATTGGCAAGACAGTCAAAGTAGACAAGACAACGGAGCAATTGGCTAGGGGGAAGTATGCAAGGTTTTGTGTGGAGATTGATTTAGACAAGCCACTTTTGGCTATGTTTGAAATCAAGAACCACTTTTACAAGATCGAATACGAAGGGCTACACATGTTGTGTATGGTGTGTGGGAGATTTGGCCACCATAAAGACCAGTGTCCGGACAAGGTTACGGAGGATGGGGGAGCTAACAATGGAGAGGAGGGGCGCGCAACAGGCAATGTTGAGCCTAAAGGTGAAGTCGTGAAAGAGGATGGGCCATGGCAGGTAGTTCAGAAGCAGAGATGGCCAAGGCGTGGGAAAGATAGGGGCGGAGGGCCGACAGTGCCGTCGACGGGTAGGGTTTTACCTGCGACCATTAATGATACAATGATTAATTCGGGATCACGATTTGGAATTATTGGAGATAGTGCGGAAAACGTGGGGAATAATAATGAGGAGGTGCATGGAGAGGGCATGGATCATGCAAGAATTAATGAGGAGAGGCCACCATTTACGTATGTGACTAGGAAAAATAGGGGGAAATCCAATCAAGCAATTAATGAGACAAATATGGAGATTAATGACCAATTAAAGTCAAATCTTGTGGTCCCACATGCGCGGAGAGAGATATCTTCAAGGAATAATGAGGATATGCGTAGGCAGGCTAATAATTTGGTGTCAGTGGGGCCCGGTCAAAGGCAAAATGGCGACACTAGTAACACAGGTGTTGTCGGAGTGTTGGGTCCGCACTTGGATGGCCGAAGACAAAGTAAAGTGGGCTCAGAATTAATGCTACCAAGGCCCATTGATCACATGGAGATTGGGCTTCAACACCCCCCTCGCCCACCAGATACACAGAACGACGATATTCACACCCCCCTTTTCCTAATGCTCACAGCAACAATGAGGAGCGTGGTGATTTCGAAGAATACATGGATGCACAAGAGATGGGCAGCTCAGTAGGTACTGAAGATTATGATGAGGATATGGTTATGGAGACCCCTGGTCTTCATGTTGCTTAGCGTGTTTGATTGCTCCTTTTAATATTTTGTTTATGGATTTAAACAAAATTTTAATTTGGAATTGCCGTGGGGCGGCTAGTCCGGACCTTTTCCAGAACTGTAAGCAGTTTGTGGATGTTGATTGCCCAGAGGTGTTTGCTATCATTGAGACTCGGTGTAATCCCTTGCGTACTCAAAATACTTTTCGCCGGCTTGGGTACGATGGGTTCAGTTTCTCTGCAAATAGGGGCTATGCGGGGGGTATTGCGGTTGGTTGGAAGACTGATTTAGTGCTGATGGTTGAAGATAGAAATGACTTTCAGTTTCTGCATTTTAATGTCGTTATGCATGACCATGGGAGTTGGTTCTTTTCTATTGTGTATGCTAGTCCGGTTGAAGAGATGCGCGCAGAATTGTGGGGGACGTTAGCTACAATGGCAAATACTATGCAAGGCAACTGGATGTTAGCTGGAGATTTTAATGATATTTGTGATAGTAATGAAAAGAAAGGGGGTGCTCCGCTCAACGTGAGGAAGTGCCAGCTTTTTCAAAATCGAATCCAGCAGTGTGGTTTAATGGATTTGGGTTCAATTGGCTCTAAATTTACTTGGAAGGGCCAAACATATGGTACTTATTACCGGATGTTTGCTCGTCTGGATAGAGGTATGTGCAACGCCTCGTGGAGATTAGCCTTTCCAAATGCTTTTGTTAAAGTTCTTACTAGAGTGGACTTCTCGGATCATCATCCGATTCTTATTAATTTGCATGGGAGTGATGGAGGTAGGGAGACTAGGCCATTTCGGTTTGAAAGTGCGTGGGTGACGCATTCCGATTTTGCAAGAATGATGAAAGAGGCTTGGCATCCTAATGGGGGGCTGGAGGACAAGTTGGTTAGTATGAAGGATCATCTTAGAGGGTGGAGTCATAATGTTTTTGGTTCGGTTAAGAAGAAGAAAAGATAATTGTTAGCTCGGCTTGATGGTATCCAAAGACAGACTAGCCTTGGTAACATGAATTGTTTTCTCTCTAATCTTGAAAAGGAGCTCCAAACCGAATTACATAATGTTCTGTATCAAGAAGAGCTTATGTGGTTCCAAAGGAGTAGAACGCAATGGTTACATGACGGGGATCGTAATACTCGTTATTATCAGCTCAAAGCGGTTAACCGGAAAAAGAGAAATCGAATCCTTATGCTTAGGAATAGTGAGAGGCGGTGGATGGAGAATGAGGCTGAGATCAAAGATCATGTAACAAATTTTTTTATGGTGTTGTTTACTGACAATGAAGCCACAGATTCCTTTCCTACGATGAGGTACCAATTTAAGGCGCTGGATGATGGGGTTGTGCGTAAGCTAGATGCTATGGTGACGGATGACGAGATTACTCAGGCCATCGTGAGTATGAAGCCTTGGAAGGCCCCTGGTCCGGATGGCTTCCAAGCTGGGTTCTATCAAACAAATTGGGAGCTAATTCGGAAGGATTGTTGCGACTTTGTGAAGAAAGCGTGGAGCTGCCCAACAAGTGTGGTTGCAGTAAATGATACTGATATTTGTCTCATCCCGAAGATTGCTAGGCCGGAGTTTATTAATCAGTCCAGGCCAATATTCCTTTGTAATGTGACTTATAAAATCATTACAAAGGTTATTGTCAATAGGCTGAAACCTATCATGCCGAGTATTATTTCCCCTTACCAGACTGGCTTTATTCCCACTCGAAGCATTCATGAGAATATTGTTGTTGCCCAGGAGCTTCTTCACTCGATGGGGAAGATGCGAGGGAAGAATGGGTTTTTTGCTATTAAAGTGGACCTTGCCAAAGCATATGATAAGGTACGTTGGTCCTTTATTAATTTGGTTTTGAGTGAGTTAGGAATGCCTCCTAGTTTACGCAATCTTATTATGGAGTGTGTCTCTACGGTAAATACCAATGTGTTATGGAATGGTAGAAGATCTGAGAGCTTTACTCCACAACAGGGTATTCGGCAAGGTGATCCTATATCCCCTTATCTCTTTGTTATGTGTATGGACAAGCTCACTCATTTGATAGAGGAGGAGGTTGAAGCTAGTCGGTGGGTGCCAATTCAGGCGGGGCAGAGTGGGCCTCAGGTCTCTCATTTAATGTTCGCGGATGATTTGCTCTTATTTGGTAAAGCGACAGATGCAACTATGACTAGCATTTTAAATGCGCTCAACAAATTTTGTGGGATGTCTGGTCAAATGGTGAGTCAGGAGAAAACTAGATTATTTTTTTCTAAGAATGTTGATGTGGTGACTCGTAGAAGGTTGGAGTGCATGTCTGGGTTTAATACTACACAAGCTATGGGGAAGTATCTGGGTATTCCATTATTGGGACGGGCCCCTAAGAGGCAGGATTTTCATTACTTAATTGAGAAGGTGAATCACAAGCTCTCCGGGTGAAAAGCAACTCATCTATCCTTTGCTGGGCGTGTAACTCTTGCTCGGTCCGTTATTCAGGCTATGCCTACTTATACTATGATGACAAATCCCATACCAAAGGTGTGCTTAAGAGAGATTGAAAAAATTCAAAGAATCTTTATTTGGGGGGATAGCAATGAAGGGAGTCGTTTGCATATCAAGAGTGAAGGGGCCTAGTCTATTGGAGACGGCACTGCCGTTAGCTTCTGGTTCGATAAGTGGCTTGATAGTAATCAACCCTTGTGTGAGTTGGTGACTGAGGTTCCTGCTTCCATGCATGACTGGAGGGTGGTGGATTTGGTTGATGAGAATAATAACTGGAAGTTGGATGTGCTTCATCATATTTTACCAGGTCAGATGTATAACAAGCTATTATCCATGCCAGCGCCTGCTCCTTCTATGGGGTCGGATTTGCTCTTTTGGCCGAAAGAGAGAGCTGGTAACTTTACCGTTTCTAGTGCGTATGTTTACCTTCGGAATGCTACGAGTTTGGGCAATGAGGTCAATTGGAAAACTATTTGGAAGTTTGATGTCCCAGAGAGAGTTAGAAGCTTTGCGTGGCAGATAATGCATGGTAAACTTCCAACAAGAGTGTATTGTAGTAGGTGGAGTGGGGATACTTCAGGTTGTTATCATTGTGTTGGGGTGGATGAGACTATTATCCATGTTTTGCGGGACTGTCCTCTTGCTATAGCTGTTTGGAAGTTGTTTGTGCCGCAAGATATGAGATCCAATTTCTTTGGGTATGATTTTGAGGCCTGGGTCCGGTTTAACGTAGGGGTAATGGATGGCTCGGGATGGAGAAATGTGTGGGCAACAACTTGTTTCTTCCTGTGGGGGTGGCATAATAGAACAATGCATGATCCTAGCTTCTCTAGACCGGCCTTTCCTGCAACGGTGGTTCAGAGATATGTTCATGAGTATCAGGTGGGGAAGAATCAGTTAAGTCTTGCTCAGGGGGGAGTTAAGGAGACGGTTTTAGTGTCTTGGAAGCCTGCGGTTGATGGCTGGGTCACTGTTAACACAGATGGAGCGTCAAAGGCGGGTGGTGGTATTAGCGGTTGTGGGGGGCTTGTGCGAGATCATCATGGTAGGTGGCTTGGGGGTTTCACGCGGTTCATAGGCGAGACTCACGCCTATATTGCGGAGCTTTGGGGGGCCTTAGAAGGGTTGCTGTTGGCTTGGACCAAAGGATACAGGCAAGTTGAGCTTCAATTGGATTCTAAGGTGGTGTTTTCTCAATTGACTAGCAATGGTTTCGGGACAATGATGGGTAGGGGGCTGGTACATCGCCTCCAGCAGATGTTGCAGCGTCAATGACAAGTCAAGATCCTGCATATTTATCGGGAGGCCAACATGGTGGCCGATGGTCTGGCATGTATTGCGTGTGAAGGTGGGGAAGGCATACACTTTTGGGAGCACCCTCCGTAGCGCATTTTACAATTTTTGCATGATGATTGTATTGGAGTTTCTACTCCTATAGATTAGTTTGTGTGACTCGTGGTT
The DNA here is from genome assembly GCA_039519185.1 of Astragalus membranaceus. Taxonomy (NCBI): domain Eukaryota; kingdom Viridiplantae; phylum Streptophyta; class Magnoliopsida; order Fabales; family Fabaceae; genus Astragalus; species Astragalus membranaceus. The sequence continues at coordinate 114,921,821 of CM076847.1, forward strand.
TTCGTTTCGGGCCTTTGAGCCCCTATTATATTAAAAAAAAAAGTTAATATTTTATAGTGACTTTAATAGGTTTAAATTATAATTTAATATGGCGTTAGCAACGATTTTTTTATTAGTTTCATTGATATTATATTAAATACCTTTTATTCTCTTTCTTTATTAAATGAGTTTAAATAATATTAAAATAATGACAAAAAGGTATAACTTATTGATAGCTTATTAATATGTTAAATATCAATATAAATAAACATTTATATTAAACATTAATTTTCAATAAATTTAATTGTTCCTTTTAATTTTTAAATAAGTAAAAATTTAATATATCAAAATAACTTATATTTTAATTGTTTCACTCAATATTAATAACTTAAATTATATAATAGTTGTTCTTATGGTTTTACCCTAAGTGGTTCATATAATTTTTTGTGACATTAAATATAATAGGTATTTATTATATATATATATATATATAAGTTTTTTATTTCAATTTTAAATGTAATTAATATATTAAATATTAATATAAATATTAATTACTTTTTAATAAATTTTAATTGGTTTTTTAAGTTATTAAAAGTTATCAATCTTTGATGAAAATGACTCAACTCACCGCAACAAAAATGATCATGCCAACAACGTTTTTAACTTTTACCCACAGATAAATTTTGTTGTTATGCCTCAAGGTTTTTAAAACCGGACTGGCCGGTTGAACATAATGCTCGGTGATCATGGATAAATGACGAAAAAGAAATTATATTTTTTTAACATCAATTTTTTCTTGTGAGTAAAAGTCAATTTTTTAGCGACTCTATTAATTTTAATATTACATCAAATGAGTATAAATAATATTATAATAATGACAAAAAGGCGTAACATCTTGATAGCGTATTTCATATGTTAGATGTAAACATTATTTTTGAATAAATTTATATTGTACCTTTTATATTTTGAATAAATTAAACTTTAATATATAAATATATGTTAAATTTTAATAGTTGCAATCGATATCAATAATTTAAATTATACGCCAGTAGTTCGTATTATTTTACCCTAAGTAGTTCGTATAATTTTTGGATATGTTAAATATAATAGGTATTTAATATATATATATATATATATATATATATATATATATATAAATAATGTATTTTTTATTGAAGTGTTAAACGCAATTAATACATTGATATAAAATTCAATATTTTAAATAAATTTTAATTTTTTTTTAAATTATAAAAAAATATTATTATTTTAAAGAAAATGTCTCAACTCCCCATAATATTTTTAGTGATCGTAAAAAAACCTTGGGTATAAAGATACTAAATCTTATATATCTTATATATTAAGGCAATATCTACTTTTTGCAAAAGTAGCGCCAAAACCAATACCCCACCCCCCCCCACCTCTCCCCCCTCTCCCACCCCCCCCCCCCCCCCCACCCCCCACCCCCACCCCCGCGGGCTAAACACTGTGTCGGGCCAAACCTCCCGTTAGCACTTTTTTTTTTTTAAATTCAGTGTAAATTGACGGGCCAGCCCGCTGTTCCGTCTGCCCACCACCCATCCCGCGATCGAGCTAAACACTGTGTCGGGCCAAACCGCCCGTTAGCACTTTTTTTTTTAAAATTCAGTGTAAATTGACGGGCCAGCCCGCTAGCCCGTTGTTCCGCCTGCCCGGCCTGCTTCGCCCGCCAGCCCGCGGGCTAAACGGGCCTGTGTCGGGCCAAACCGCCCGTTAGCACTTTTTTTTTAAATTCAGTGTAAATTGACGGGCCAGCCCGCTAGCCCGTTGTTCCGCCTGCCCACCACCCACCCCCCTCCCCCCACCCCCCACCCCCCACCCCAGCTAGGGATGTCAAAATGGGCTTCGCCCGCCGGGCCAGCCCGTTTGTTTAACCAAAAAAAGGCGGGCAGAGCTAAGGTATTGTTGCCCGCCAGACCGCGTTGCCCGGCCCGCTTCGCCCGGCAACCCGCGGGCTAAACATTATGGTGGGCCAAACGGCCATTTCGGACACACATTTGATTAGCTATTGGTTTATATTTGGGACACACATTTCATTAGCTATTTGGGACACACAGGTCATTAGCTATTGGTTTATATTTAGTCATCTATAACAAACCACATTTATTGATGTTTCATTAAAGCAAAATACGTATTATATATTATAACTTAAGACCTGTGCATAGCACAGGCGCAAGGTGGTTGGTAAAAGGTATAGTGGAGGTAAAAGAAACGGCGGGTTAGGTAAAACTTTAGCCCACAAAAATATGTCTTTGAATGACTGTTATTGGGTAAATTTCTTATCAACTTTTATCTATAGACGTTTTAATTACAATTTTTGTCTTTCAATAAAAATATATTTTTGGGGACTATACCGTTTTTTTTTTGTATAAATTGGGTATTCTCGGTAAAGCTCCTCCCCCTCAAGAGATTTAACACTGCTGCATGCCTAAGGCTGAATTCGAACTCAGGACCTTGGCTAAGCTGGAATAGACCTCTACCATCTCATCCAAGTGCTCTTGGGTCGTATCGATTTTAAATTATACTGTTTTAATATTTGGTAAAATTAAAACGAAATTGTATTTTTTTATTATTTTCAGTAGTATTATATATCCAATAAAATTTATTCATGAGTTTAAATAATATTAAAATAATGACAAAAAGGTTGAACTTCTTGATAGCATATTAAATGGCACATTTACCTTATTCATAACATTTAATACAAGAAGTTTTAAAACTTAATTCTCCCACCGTCCCAAAATATAAGACCTATTTTTTATTTTTATTTGTCCCAAAAAATAAGACCCCTTACAACTTTCTAGATACATTTATTACTCTTTTTTCAAACATATCTTTATTAATAGTACTAAATTGTGTTGGTATATGAAAAGTTAACATTGAATGTTAGGTAATTTAGTAATAGTCATACAAAATTTTAACATATTAATTACACCATCAATTTTTCTTAATAACCGTGAAAATTGCAATGAGACCTTATATTACATACTTCATCTGTTACAGAATATAAGCAAAAATGGGTCAACGGAAGTTGATGTATCTGGTCCAAATTTTGAACCAGATACATCAATTTTTGTTGACCAACTTCTACTTATATTTTGTAACGAATGGAATACCCAATTTGCTAACCATGGTGCACAAACATTACCTTCCCCAAATACTAGTTTAAAATTGAGATAAAACTTAGGTCAAGTTGCTTAGGTCAAGTCTTTTTTGGGTAAACCCGGGTATCCACCGCACGAACAGCAGTGACTAATCTCTAGCTCATTGTAGCCTGTAGGTGCCTCGAGGGGCAGGATAGCTGGCCCAGAGTTTGCTTAGGTCAAGTCTATCATATTCTTCACTAAAAAGACGCAATAATAAATAACCCTAAAAATAGATAAAAGTAGTTTGTGACTATTTTAGCCTATGTTTAATGAGAAACACGATATACTTTACCTAAAAAACTTCACCCAAGTTTTTCCATACAAAAAAATCCCAAGAAAAGGTACCTCTCGGTCTCTACCCCATAATTGTCAAAAAAAAGTCTCTACCCAATAAGGAAGGACGGAGTTTGACTTATAAGATAAGATTTCTGTCCCGCTTTCTTTCTTGTAGTTTTTTTTTTGTATAAATTGGGTATACTCTGCGCGCAACTACAGAGACTAATCCCTCGAGCCGGGTATAACCACAGTGGGTGGCAAAGTTCTCCCTCAAGAGATTTAACACGGCTGCTTGTCCAAGGCTGGATTCGAACCCAGGACCTTAGTTAAATTGGAAGAGACCCCTACCATTTTTCTTGTAGTCTTTGAACGGAGGATATATAAAACTATCAAAATTCAGTCATTACTTACTTTATTTTAATTTTCTGAACAAAAGGATATGGTAAATCAATGTACGTCAATGTGCACAACTGCAAAGATTAATCCTTCGAGGTACTAAGATTGGCCAAGATCGAACCCTTGATCAGATCGTTAAGGAGCTCAAATATCTACCACTTGAGCTCAAATATATACCATGTTGGTGACAAAAGGATAACTCTAATACGATTAAAAAAAATAGCGGTCAAAATTATAAAATTTTAAAAAATGTTTCATAAAATAGACCTACCGGGGGAATTCATGTACCCTTACTGTACATAGCACGCAGATTTTAAATACAAAATTCAATCATTTTTTTTTTGGATTACAACTTGTAGGAATTGACTGATGGGTAGGATAATTTAAATGTTTCAAATTATATGCGGGACCAAAACAGGCATCCTCTCAATTTCCTCTAAAAAATCCTCTCAAATTTCTCTAAAAAATTGAGGGTCAATTACCGAAGTTTTTGGTATATTAATGCACATAAATAAATATAAAATGTATATATGTCACATATTTAAGGAATCTGTTTTTTATATACTCAAAACTTCAGTACCCTTAATGTAGTTCTTTTAGAAAATTGAGAGGATCTTTACCCCACCAAAACATAAGTAATTTGATTGTGTTGGAAGAGATTTCTGATATGTCATTCTTGGCAGGTAAGTTCACACGTACATATTACCTTGTACGAAAACATTTTTTTTGTTATTTAATTATGATTAACCTTAGTTATATATTAAAAGAGTATAGATGTCAGAAAAATATTAAAGGAGTAAATGAATATTATTTTAATAAATGAATATTATTTAATTATACTATTATATTATTTAACAATACCTTCAAACTTGTATATTATTTAATAATATTTTTTGGTTAATTATATTCCAAAATGGGAGGGGAAAGAAGTGGCCATTATTTTTCTTTATAAAAAATGAATAATATTTAAAAGAATACAAGGAAATACTTTAATTCTGATGCAATAATTAAAAAATGGTTCATAATTAAAATCGACCTTAGCAAATACAAACTACGGGAGTCATGTACCAAACCACAATTCTGGTCTAAAATGTGTATTAAGTCAAAACGACCTTAAAACAATTCTAATTAGTTATTACTATATATATGCATTACCCAAATAAATGAATAATATTCAAGTTACATGCCAAAAATTATACTATACATTTTTCTTGCTGTTTAACCTCTAAACAAATTAACAAGGTATTTATGGTACTATTAGTAAGAAGTAAAAACTAAAGGATAAGTTATTCACTTTTTAATATAATAAATACACTATTATTTTTCATAAAAACTTTCCTAACTAATACTCTAAAGGATTAAATAAATATAAATAATGAGATAACCCAAAATATGTTGCCTTACATTTATATATTTTTCTTTTAATTTAATTGTATATAATAATTTTAATATTTTCTCACATTTTACCTACTACCACTCCTATAGGAAGTCATACATAGTAATAGTAGAATGATCAATTTCCTTTTAACTTTCTCAAATAAAAAATTAAATATTTTAGAGTCAATTTTTGTAATTAAACTATACTCATGAAAATGACTTCTAGCAAAACTAAAGTCTAGCTAACCAATACATTTTCGATGAAAGGTGTGTGGCCCCAAAATCCCACGGAGATTTTGTGCCCTAATTCAGTGGGCTTGGTTATGATGTCTTGAGTAGCGGATAAGCTCTAAGAAGTAAAATAGAATATTTAGAATTTATAACATTTTCTCACTAGCTTATAGTATTTTTCCAAACGCTATTTGAAGTAGTGTTTAACCTTATAATTTATAACATTTTATTTTCTCACGTTTTTACCTCTATTGTTTTAATTCAGTTCCTTATTTATCCTGCACTAAATGAGTAGTCTCTCTCGTTTTAGGTATTAATTAAAAAATTCATTTATATCATTTTATATTTATAAGTTGGTTCATCATCTATAATTTTATCAAACACTTTTGATTCATGTTGTTAATTATTCCGATATTTATTACATTTTACCAAACTGAGCCTTTATAATCAATATTTAAAACTTTGCATTTTTTTAATAATTTTATTTTCCTTTTAATCGCCTATAGTAGTTTATTTAAGCAGCAAACATAAGATAAAAGTGAGTATTCACTATTGTAGCTGTTTACAGTTGTTAGTGGTGTTTTCATTTCGTCTTTTTTTCTCTTCCTTTTAAAAGGAGAGTGAGGTGAGTTCATTTTCATTTCAAATCTAAAGCATAATTAAGCTTCATTGATTTCAGTCCAACACATCAATAGTCAAATCTTATATTAATTTTTCAGTCCCTACCTACATCTAGTACCATGGAAAACAACAACAACAATGTCAACGACGACGACAACAACAACAACGAAATCAACAACGACAACGTCAACAACGACAACAACGAAATCCTAGGAGGCCTTCCTAGAAGGAGAGTTAGGGATTTTGATTTAAATAAAGAGCCCACTCCTTCTCCTCAGGTATATGTTCCCATTGCTTTCTCTTAATGCAAATACAAAAAATTATTTGTATTTATTGTACATACATTTATCAAAAAAAAAAATTGTAAAAAAAAAGAACCTCATAATAACTTGTTAATCTAAGTTAGATCTTTTTTAAATTGAATCCAAATTAGATCTCATAATTGAGAAATTTTTATCAATCAAATGATGATCTAACTAGATCATTTCACACCATTTATTATAATTCATTTTAATTGATCCGAAACTCTCATGAATAAATGAAGTTAATCCAAAGTGTAGCTTTTTTACACCAGTTTTGATATTTAACGTATTTTAATAAAATAAATTCTTATAACCTACTTACCTTATCCAAATTATTATTTACACCATTATTTAATTTTGTTCACCGGCCCATATCATTAGTCATTACACCTTACTCGTGTGCTTAAAAGTGAAAAATAAAAAAACCCGTGTATTTATTAATTATTATAATTTTCTCGGATCTTATAAAATTAATATGTGAAAGCTTCTGAATTAATTCCTTATATGATATTCAATAAAAATGCATGTGTAATTACAGGTTTCTGGCAATGATGATTGCCACTTGACAATGGTAGAAGTCGAAGAAGTGCAATCTGATCAAGTTCCAGTAGTAGTTCAAACAGCAATGGGAGGAGTTGAAGAAGTGCAATCTGATCAAGTTCCAGTAGTAGTTCAAACAGCAATGGGAGGAGTCGAAGAAGTGCAATCTGATCAAGTTCCAGTAGTTCAAACAGAACCATCAAAAGACAAAGGCAAAAGGCCAATGGTTTCTTCTGAAGAAGCTCATGACAAGGTTGATGATGGCGGATCAGCAGCAGTTCAAGAGAATATTAATATTGCTGATGCTGATGATCAATCTAGCCAACCTGAGAGGTTAATTTGTGCAAATAAAGATATTTTTGACTTGTTTACATGTTACTTATATAATTATTTTTTATAATGTAGGAAGCGACAGCGTTCGGATTCAATAAAAATTCGCGCGCCAAGAGTTAAAGTTCTAATCGAAGCCCAAGATGATCCCATAGAAGATGGATTTCGCTGGCGCAAGTATGGCCAAAAATGCATTAAGGCCAACAAAAACCAACCTAGGTACATAGTAGTACGTTGTCTTGCATGCATATATGTTTATGATACTAGTATGAAACTCGTGCGATGCTGACATATATGTATATGTGTATATAGGGCATATTACAGATGCAGCGACAAAAAATGTCAAATAAGAAAACAAGTGGAAAAGGACTGTGAAGATCCAAGGATCATGGTTATAACGTACGAGGGGAGACATAACCATGAACCGCCTCCCCCTATGAACGAAAATGCTGGTGCTGCTCGTGCTGGTGCAAAAAATGCAACATTTCGTAGTAGAATTAATCGAAATTACAATTATATCCCTCCGATGCAGCTGCATCCTCTTCATCATCATTTTCAGTATCATACATATGAACATGGAAATTCTAGTAAGGGAAGTTCAGCTTATCCCTCACCAGCAGTACCGTTTCCTCGAGTGATTCCAACGCCACCAGCTGCAGCTTTAGTTAATCTCAATGGGTGCGGTACTTCAAGGGCACCACCAGCTGAAGAGTGCTCCAACAAGGTTCCTGAGAATAAAGAGGATGATGATAAGCAGAATGATATATAGATAGGAATCGATCGATGCGTTAATCGTTGAATAATTCTATTGCCTTTTAGTAGTTAATATTTGAATTTAAGTAATTGTCTTCTTTTTTCAAAGGCGAACTGAAATCTATGGTTTGATATATAAGCTTTGCGTATATTTATATATATTGCGTTCAATATTAATTAACTAGTACTTCTCTCTCTCTTTTTTTATAAGCAACTAATAGTACTTCTCTCTTATTAATTTTCGACTGCTTCTTCCTATTTTTCTTTTTCTTTTTGACCACAAAATTAAGTAGGTGTGGTACTTTCACGTAAAAAAACTTGTTTATGCTGGTATTTTGTGTCAGTCAGCATCAGCACTGATAAATTTCAACGCTATTCAGCAAACACTAATTTGAGTTTGGGTTCTTATATATGTCTCAAGCTGAATGTCAAACAGTTAAGGAATTTTTCTTCACTGAGAGCTCTATCCACTTGTACAATCCTAGTCCTGCTCCTCCTCCATTAAGGCCAATATCAATCAGTTCACAATCGCATAAACAATGAGATGGAGAGAAGGAATTGTCAAGCTACACTTCCTTCTATCATCATTTGAAATATGATTGTGGTAAGCGTGAGAAATTAGTGATAATTTTCAAGGACTTAGAGCATTATTTCCTCATGGATCAAGGTGAGATTGAATCTTGACTTGGAAGCTTGCTGTCACATTATTGGAGCAAGAACTTTTGGAGCTTTATCATGGTGTGATCTAGCAGGGTGTTGAGTCGATTTTTTTATGCTTGGGAATTTTGAGCTGCTGCTTTACTTCCCTGTCTGCTGGTTTTTGTAGTTTCTAGATTCTGTCCTCTATTTATCTTCATTCATGCCTCTATTAATGTTAGTTGTATCTCTAGTATCTAGCCTTGGTGTATCTCTTGAATTGTAAACTTTAATGTATTGTGATGCATTTAGTCATAGCACATGATTGGGTGACCTCCCAAACCCTTCATATAATGTGGGGGGAGTGTGTGCTAATGATGTTGTGCTAAATGTCCCGTTAATATTAATTTTTACTTATCGAAAAAAAAGTAGGAGCGGTACTTTTACCCCCATTTTTTGTTCACAACACACATTATTTCTAAAGTCCAAATACTCGTTATTTCTAACTTACCTCGTTCCATCGGTTGAAATTTAGGCGGGTCTCTCTCTATTGAGGATTGCTATTTGTCCCAAAAATATGCTCTCAAATTGTTTCCGAAACAATACCAACCAATGATGACAATGACACTACATGAAGTTATTAATTGGTGTAAGTCGCTAAACTTGGCACTTGGTGCCAATATATCCCGACTCACATGAATGAGAATGTGAAAAGTTGTTGCAAAACATTGTGAGTGACTGCATATCACGCCTCATGTTAGTTCAGGAAATCTCTCTCTCGAGACATTTAGCATTTATTCTCTCTATTGGGAAAATAGATCATAGTTGTGTGGATCTTTTAGGCAAATGATGAAGCAAATATGTCCTAAGAACCTCAATCTCTCAGGCCCCAATAAGTCTTTTACTTAAAAATATATATGTATTATTAACTTAAAGATATTCATATTCTACTGATGCAGGTTTAATTTGCATGTACGAGCAAATATTACATCTTGTTATGAATTATACAATAGATCAATAGATAATATGATACAGACACACGCATAATAAGTTCTACCGCGGTATAATTGCGCAATTTGATTTGTGCCTTTTAAGTACCATGGGCTACTATTAAGGGATCCCATGGGGATAGGTTTCCCCTCTCAATTCGATACTATTTAGTAGCATTCGTGGAAAGATTGCCTTCCTCAACTCGATGCTTAATAGCATCTTCGTCTTCTACTTGTCATACTTTAAGATGTCATTGTGAGTGTGGCACATGATTGTTTATTTGCAGAGAGAGTTTTGCGGGAAGCTAAGGGGGAGTAAAAGATCCCTTGAATTAAATGGGATGGCGTGTGCAAGCCTAAGTACATGGATGACCTATAGTTAAGGATCTTAGGGTGTTTGAAATTCGGGTGGAGGTTGATTATTAGGTGACTAGAAAATGTGCTTGTTGCTAAGTATGGACACTTAGCATTGGGACATCATCGTTGGCAGGTGTGAGACATGCGTTTGCGTCTAATTAGTGGAATATGCCTGGTGTGGACCTCAATTGGGATTGGTAACGATTGGTTCTCGAATAGTGTGGTACGAAGGATGGATAAATGGGGAAGACACTTGTTCTTGGAGGATGTGTGGGTTCTACCCTCAACGCTCCACCCTCAATTAATTGTTCTCTAGATTACTGAATGTTTCAAACCAAAAAGGTGTTGGGTTAAGAATGTGATAACTCATATTTATATGTGTTATTTATGCTCTTAATATGTAAATCAAAGTGTGTTCTCAAGTAATTTTAGTGCTTTAACATGTAAATATGTGATTGAGTGCATAAATATAAGTTTAGGCTTGGTTTCCTAAATATTGGGCATAATAGGTGCCTTTGTGAATATATTGATGTTTTGCTTGAGTGCTGCAGCGGTAGGCTAGCAGTAACCGCTACAGCGTTATGGAGCGTGCACCACTTGGATATTTGTGAAGCCACTTGCTGAATGATGAGTCATCAATCTGATCTTCTTCTTCCCAGCATGACATTTTGACCTCCAAGTGGGTGCAATAATACACTTGGCGCCTCCTAATTGAAGCCCATGTGATAGTTGGTGATTTTAATCATCACCCCTTTTTGTAAAGTAACTTTATGGATAATATCTAATAGGGATTTATCTAATCCACAATGCTCAGTTAATTAGGATATACACAATTCATACGTAGAAAGAGTTTTAACTTGGAGAATTCTATCTTGACATCTTAGTCTTCCTCCATTGTTATTCCACTCTTGAAGCTTTTACTTTTAGTATAGTTTTTAGATTTCATTCAAGGTTTGCTCACGCCATAGCTTCATCCAACGTATACGACTTGGGATTCTTGGAGTGCATCTTTTGCAACCATTCTCCTCTTTTCTACCTACGGTAATATAAGCTTGTTTGTTTATATTGTGTTGATGAAGCTTGTCATGAGCTAAACCACTTTGTAGTTGTATTTCTCTTAGTTTCTAATGAACCTTGAGTAGCTTTTATATAATATTATGATGTTTGCGTTTCATTCCTTGTGTTATAATGCTTTCAACCTTGTTTTGGGAATGATCAACTAGAATAAGGGGGATTCGTGGGTACAGACATGGTTCATGAAGAGAACTCAATGAATGATATGAATGAAAAACCATTTAAAGACATTTAAATGAAGTGTACTTAACCATAGACATAGGGGAGTAATAGTTCATAAGGTAAATGCTGTATGAACTTAATATACAGGGGTAAAACTTATTTAGAGCCTAGACATAGGAGTCTTGTAACATAGACCTGACGATAGTGACTGAAAGGCACGCCACCATGACACTACAACGTCTATTGATTCTGTAACGCTACAGCGCTTAACACTACAACGTCTAATATTATAGAACACTACTCTTGGGAATTTACATACAAATGAGCTATCCAACTCACTCTTAAATATTTTCAATTCAATACTGTTTTATCACAAACCATTATGTTTACAACTCCACACTTTTATTTGTCACTTAACTTGTTCCACTAATTTGCTAATTGCTTAAACTACTAGATTAATTCCAATCCCTGTGGGAATGATCTCTACTTTATCACTGTATTACTTGTTGATTGTGTATACTTGCACATCTACTTTTCGCACAACAGAATGCTGGAATATGTAACCATGGGGTGTAGGTCTAAAACCTTACCTAGAGGCGGGGACTCTTTGTCTCGAAAGGGCCTTGGTCGAGGACCTTATGCATCTCATTTCTTTCTCCCTATGTTCTAACAGATGAAATGCACAAGTAGGTTTGGGGGATCGCAAGGTGCAGATATCTTTTCAATGAGCTTGACGTATGCTCTCTTATCTTCTGATTCATCACACATGTCTCGACTATTATGTCTATATTGGGAGAAGAGTCTGGCGTTTTCTAAGGCTAATTCCTTCTCCCAGAAATTACTCTTGGACAAGATTTCCACTAGGGTAAACCTCTTTCGTAGAAGATTTTTGCTTTATGTTTCTGGCACAATGTGTGCTCTATGCGGATCATATGAGGAAACTACCATGCACTTATTCATTACTTGTGACTATATCATGGCGTGGTATGATATCTTTAGCTGGATGGGATACCAATTAGTGCTACCGCGAGACATGGTCCAGCTTTATTTGCTCATGTGTTCACTTGGGTATCGTTTTGGATTGAGGCCAAATATAGCCATTATTTGACATGTTACTAACTGAACCATTTAGGAGACACGACCAAAGTAATCTATTATAGAAAATATTTCCATCGAGAGGATATCTAGGAGAGGATTTTGGTTTTGTCTTGGCAATGGTTCTTTAATTACTAGGGGAAGACGAGTTCCTGCCTCTTTTATGAGTGGTTCGCTTATACCCTTTGTTGCTTAGGTAGAGGTAGGCTATTTGTATAATTCTAGGTGTTTTAGACTTTCGTTTTCCCCTGTATCGGTGGGTGGTTTGATAATCATTCGAACTCATGAATCACTCTGTTCAACTCGTCAGCTCGAATTGATCACATAATTACCAATAATTTAGGCACTTAAATTTTTTTATTTCAAATATAAATATAATGTTATTTGGTATACTATAAAAACAGAGGCGGCTTTTGACTTTCAAAGGGGTAGTCCTTGCTACCCCAAAAATAAAATAATTAGTTAAAATTAGGTCTAATAAAAAGTCATTGCTACCGCTTATTATTTTTACTATCTAGCTAATCTTTCATCTCCTTCTATCAAAACTGATCATTAAAAGAGTCTTTCATCTCATAAATTTAACCTCATAATAATTTGGTTATGTTTTAAAGTTATTCTTATTTGTTTTCCACTTTTATTTTGGGATGATGTAATTATAAAACTAGTGTTCGATGTATTTTTTATAACTATATTTGTATCTAAACTCGTATTTACTCTATAAAAAAATTTAAGCAAAAAAGTCTATGTATTTGGTCAATTTAAACCGAATACAGACTTTTTGCTTACATTTTGCTACAGAGGGGGTTTCATTTATTATTCTCTTTTATTGAAGTTCATTTTGCCTATAAAAAAATCACTCTATTATTTGGCCCCCGCGTAAAAAACTAGCTAGCTCCACCACTGTGTATAAAGAGATATATTAATTAGGCTAAATAACACTTTTGGTCCTTTATCTTTGCTCTAGGTTTCATTTTGGTCATTTATCTTTTTTTTGGGTCCGTTTTGGTCTCTCATGTTTCATTTTCGTTTCATTTTGGTCCCATTTCGTTAGTTTTTTCTAACGGACGCCACGCTGGCAGTTAACTGCTGACGTGACGTTTTAAATTCATTAAATGACGTGGCAAAACATCTATTATTTAATTCCAACACATTTTACACATAATCAATTTCGTTTTTGAATTTTTAAAAAAACAAAACATAAATAAATACACACTTTAAATGAAAATTAAAATCTGAGAATAAAAAGGAAATTTGGAAAATTGAAGAACAGTGAAGAACATCATCCTCTTCAAAACCCCATCTTCATCTTCTCCACCACATCACCCACATTTGAGCAAGTAAACCCTAAATTGAAAAGTGTCATCTTCATCTTCTTCCCCACTGAGTCAATGGCATCTTCCAATTCGAACAACTACCCATCATTTAGTCCATCTACCCAACGCCAACCTTCACCTGAGTGTTTGTGTGGGAAAAATGCAGTGGCGGGCCCAGGACCCCGGGGTCAGGGGTGTCAAATTTTTTAAGGCCAGTGTCAAATGGGTGCAAAACTTGGTCTACTAGTACAATTTAAAATTTTCAGGGGGTTCAAAATTAAAATTTCAGAGAATTTGGGCTATTTATATAGGGTGGTAAGTGCAATTTTTTTTCCAGGGGGTTCAACTGAACCCCCTCATTACAAGGTAGGTCCGCCACTGGAAAAATGTGTTGTTCGAACTATGAAGAAAGAAACCCCAAACAAGGGAAGGAAGTTCTGTGGCTGTAGGTATTTCGTGGTAAGATTAATGGTTGTTGGACCCGCTATTTCGCCATTGTTGCAGATCTGAGTTTTTCTGTTTAAACACTTTTGTTTCGTTTTAGTCCTCTATGTTTTTGTTTGGTTTCATTTTGGTCACTCTCATTATTTATGTTGTTTTAATTTGGTCTCTCTACTGGTGTTGCTGCTACTGTCCAAAGAAAGAGTTTTAGGCCAAAAC